>PVLC010024652.1:0-24410 GCA_004027655.1 Graphiurus murinus | reverse complement strand
AGTATGTGTGAAAGAATGAGGTTGTCAGAAGCACAATTTTGTCCTCCATTCTATACAGGTAAAGTCCCTGTTACAGTTTGCATCTAGATTTTCTGCCAAAGTCTACTGTGCTCAGAGGTGGGATTTTAGGAAAGTGATTAGGCCTTACGGGGTGTGACCCCCATGAGTGCATTAATCAACTGATCAATAAATGGAAGCCAGGCGTGGTGGCGCACGCTTGTAATCCCAGCATTCGGGAGGCTGAGACCGGAGGATCCGGGTTCACGGCCAGCCTCAGCTACCTAGTGAGGCACTCTGCAACTTAGTGAGACCCGGTTTCAAAATAAAGAATAAAAACTAGGGCTGGGGGTGTAGCTCGGAGGTAGAACGCCCCTGAGTTCAATCCCTAGTACCGCAAAAAATAAAATAAAATAAATGGACTAGTGGAAGATGGGACCTACTTGGAAGGAGTAAATCATTGGGGGGCATCCCAGTTCATTCCTCCCACCTACATAACCCCAGCCTACCCAGATTCCTAGCTGTTATGAGCCCAGGAGCTTTCCTTGTCACATCTTTCTAATACAATGTTTCTGCCTTGCATCCAGCTAATCATGGACTTGACCTCTGAAACCATGAGCCAAACTTAATCTTTCCTCCTCTAAGTTGACCCTTTCAGATAATTTGGTTACAGTGATGAAAAGTTGACTAACACAGGCTGTCTCACTAAAAATACTAGTTATTCCCTGGTTCATTTCGAATCCTTTCTTACAGTTGGCCAAGAGACAAAGAAATTCTTCAGATGGGTTCCAAATAAAAATTTTCCTTCCAGATTGAGGTGGGTGAATCATGTTCTCACAATGCTGCCCTCCTGTAATTGGAGGTAAGATCTCTAGAGAAAGCACAGCTATAGAGACAAGCCTGCCAGAGAACATTCTCACTCTATGACAGTCAAACAGAAGATTAGAAAATGCATGGGGCTTCATGATTCTGCTAGGCTGCTGCCCTCACCCTGCAACCACCTGTCTGCCACTCTCTCCTGTTAATAAACCACTGTTTTCATCTCAGTAGTGGATGCAATGGAAGGTGAATTCAGGAAACTGTGGGAAAAGATGAGAAGTACTGCTGTACACCCAGGGGGTGCCCAGGGCCCAGCTGACTCTGCCATCACCCCTTCTTCCCTAGAGGAGTTGCTCAGTAGCTTCCCCAAACACCCCCTCCTGCTCTGGCTACTACTGTTTCAGGATCACCACCAGTCAGAACACACTCCCAATTTCTCCAGACACCATACCTAGGATAGAGCCTTTGTGAAACTTCTTCTCATGTGTCTACTATTTTAAGTAGGAAAAAAAAATGGAAAGGCAAAAGTAAACTATTCTTTAAATCCCAAAACTAAGTGCTACAATAAAATTTAGTCTCTGATAATCAGAGAAAGATACATTGAGTTACGTGTATCCTCAAATTTGATCTGATTCTCTACACATGCCTTTTAAACCAGAATCACCTCCACTCCTTGGTATAGGGAAAGAGATGGAGAACCTGTGCTTTTTCTCCCCCATTTAATCAAAGAACAAAGTAAAAGCCTCAGAGGTAATGACAGTTGCTCTGTAGGTTAAAAATGATTCATACGTAGGTTTCTTGACAAAGTAAAGGAATCCAAAATAAAGTGTCCATTGGCCTTAAGAATCCAAATTCAACTAACTGTGAGATGAAGTCTGGGGCTATCTGATGTGTGACATTAATTACAACTCACACAGGACAGGATCATTCTGAATATCTAAGAATCTTGAGTCATCACACAAATCATATTTACTGGGTGGTATCTATATAATCCACTACATCCAAAAAGATAAGTCGCAAAGTTTATGAGGCATTGGAAGTCAACTTTCTAATTCTGAACACAGCTTCACATCCTCATTTGTTCTTAATCTCCAAATACCACCACCCATCACAAACACACACACACACACACACACACACACACACTCAAATGTTAAACTACCCTCAAAATGAAAAATGAGAAAGAGGACAGAAGAAAACCCATTATCTTTGATTCTGTATCCTCACAGAGGTTGAGACAAGTAACATGTATCAAATTCCCAGCTAAAGTTCTGGCATGCTAGAGATAACTAATGTCAGGACAATTTCATTTTTCTAAACAAAATAAGCTATTCCAAGTGCCAGTTTACTTTTTCTTAAGGTATTAACAAGCTACAGACTCAAAAGAATTAGATAATTCTTTGATTTTAGGTTAGGAACTAAACATCAATGTCTTAAAGTATATACCTAGTTCCATTCAAATCCCATAATGCAGAAAGTTTAAGTCAATAAAACATGAAATCAAAGGACTTGAGCCCCAGATATCTCTAACCAAATGGCATTATATACTTGGAGTCTCAAATTTCCTGAACCCCACAACTCAATACTTTGTCAGTATAAAATGGGGACATAAAGTGTAAGTTCTTCAAATCTTGAAATGCTTCTTCAAAATATATAAATACTAACTCTCCAATTATAGTAGATGTCTCCTTAAAGACAGTCTTTGTACACTGTTTTCTCTACATGGTATGGTTCCTTTATCATTCCCTTTTAGATCTGTGAAAAAAACAGTGAACTTTTACAATGGTGAAACTACTTTGTAGACTCCACAATGTTGAATACAAATCATTATACATTTGTTCATACCCACAGAATGCACAACAATAAGGATGAACCCAAGACTATTAGAGAAGAGGAAAGAGATGAGAGAAAGGGTAAGTGAATATGATTAAAGAATATTATACACATGTAAAAATATGCCACAATAAAATCCACTATAAAATCCACAATAAAATCCAATAAAGAAGAGTGAACCCTAATGTATACTATGGACTTTTTCATGATGATGTGTCAATATAAGATCAGCAAGTGCACCACTCTGGTGGGTGATGTTAATAATGCAGAAGGTGATGCATGTGAAGGGACAGGAGATATATGGGAAATCTCTGTATCGCCCTCTCAAATTTGCTGGGAACCTATAATTTGCTTTAAAAAGGAAGGATTGGGGTATTTGGGGTATTTTTTTCTGGGTTTTGTTGTTTTTAGTTTTAAAAAGGCACAGCAAAGTCATTCATCGATACTATAATGCTGCACCATCTGGACCCAAAAATTAGAAACAGAGCAAAAAGTAAAAAGAAAAACTAAAATGCAAAGCCAAGTGTAGTGGTACATGCCTATAATCCTAGTTTTGGGGAGGCTAAGACAGGAAGATCACAGGTTCAAGGACAGTCTCTGCAACTTAGTGAGGCCACCAGCAACATAGTAAGATTTTATTTCAAAATAAAAAGGGCTGGGGTATAGCTCAGAAGTAGAATGTCCCTGGATTCAATAGAAAGAGAGAAAAGAGAAACGAGAGAGAGAGAGAGAGAGAAAGAGAGAGAGAGAAGGGAGGGGAGAGGAGAGGGGGAGGAGACAGGAGGGGAGGGGAGGGAAGGGAGAGGGAAGGGGAGGGGAGGGGAGGGGGAGAGGAGGGGAGGTAAAGGAGGGAGGGAGATATAAAACATCTATACTCACAAAAGTCATATTATACTCACCATATTAGACACTCACAATTAGAATGTCAAGACCAGTTAAATGAGTAAAGCAGCCTACATTTTTCCTGCACATTCAATAATAATTATCACTATACTAGTACTTTATGTATTTTATGATGAAACGTATATTAAATATAGAGAACTAGTGAATGATTCTTACTTATTTAATAGAGACTGCTTATGATTAAAGATTTCTTAGAAGGATGCTACCTATCTCAAGAAAAACTAAATTTAATTTTAGAGAAGCACTGAAATATAAAATAGAATGAATCCAAACCATAGCACTTATCTGCTAGACAACTAAATAGTTAAAATCACTTCTAGAGAAAAAGGAAATCAATTCCAAAATTTTCTATCATCTCTTTTTCAACTTGTTTAAACATCTGACGAATCAAATATCAGAACACCTTAAAATTTGTGAAATAGTGCTCCTGGGGCCCATAAGCAAACATTCTCAGCTCTGTGATACAATTTTTCAATTGAAGTACCATGTTAATGTGATATGACTTAAAACAAAGTCAATGCAAAATAAAAGACACCATTTTGTTGTCACTATTTTCTTTCCATCCAAGAAGATACCATTATGTAACCTGCTGTAGTACAGCTCTTGCCACACATACTATAATAAATGCACTGCTTCTGATGGGGTAGACGAAACATGACTGTCCCCAAGACAATGATTCTTTTTTTACTCAAGAAAATCAGGACAGTAAATAACTTTTCTTCCCTTCAAGAGAATCACAGTGCTTGAGGCTACTGCAACACAAAAACAAAATATCTTCACAAATGTCTCCAAACAGTCAAGCTGAAAATCTAAGCCAAAGTTTCATTTAACAGCCTGTCAGTTTTTTGATGTGAAGCTAATGAATGCAGTGGCAAACAAATCCATCAAACCCAACATCAAAACAACTGCACTTCATCCCACCAAACAGAAAAATGAAATACAACCTGCGGGCCAGCTCTTTGATCTAGCCCCGCCAAGAAACAGACCTGTGAGTGCCACTGCGGTGCCTGCACAGAAGTAATCATGGACTCCATTTCCTCACAGAAGGAAGAGTGCTCCAGAAATGGGAAACAGTCACCCCAAATATACACCGAGGTCTGACTTCAATTGCTAAGCTATCTACTACATATTTTCAAATCTTCACCAGGGAAAAAATAGCATTGGACTCTAGATTACTTTGATGTTCAAAGAGATAAAGATTCCTAAAATAAGTAAATAGATGTACATCCAACTAATACTACAATTTTGCAAATGGAGGTTATTAAAAGCCCTTCTGTTCCTCACGGAGTCTCCCTCAAGACAGAGTAAACCTGTCTTTCTCTGTATAAACACACATCCCAACGCCTGTGGCAGAGCAGGGATTCTTTGTGCACTTCCCAGCCTGAATTCTGCAGAAGACAGAGGGCTCCAGGTTACTTGGGACATTGCTACTTCTCAATAATAATCATACATACTAGTGAAAAACTATACAAACACCTTCTCGGGTACATTGTTCCTGATAAACACTGCCCCCACACCCCCGTTCTGGAGCATCTTGCTGTGGATTGCTTGGACTATAGATTGCAAGTTGACGAAAAAGATAGCTAAATGATCCTCACTGAGAAGAGAAGAAAAGGAGAATAGTAATGGCCTGGGACATTAATACAGATTTTTAGAAACAGGAATGGGGAAACTAAGTTGCCATAAAGGATAAGAGGTAAATGCCCCCTTACTTCTACCTGTTTTCCCCAGAACATCTATATAATCCATACACACCAACAAAAGAGTCTGCATGAAAAATGAAGCAATTTGAATGAATACTGTGGGAAATGATCATCTGGATTGAAGGAATAAAAAAAAAAAATAGGCACTTTAACATTCAGTAATTTAGTTGGTAATATCAAATCTCCAGTAATTTATATAAATGTTGAAGTGGTATGTGGGCTTGGCACAAATAATGGAATGGGGTTTCCAATCAACAGTGCCAGATCTTAAGAGCAAGGTTTCTTTAATAAGCACAATATATCAGTAGGTCAGTAACAGATTTCAAATGAAATCCACAGAAGCCCCATCTCTAGTCCTATTACAGGAACACCACCAGAAGTCAAGCAGCAATGGACAGAGGAAGCCATCCTTGAACCCCTGAAAGTACCAGCTCTGCTCTCACCTCTGTTCTCATGGAGCAGGTAATCCCCAAGTGATTAGGCCATAGAAACATACACAGTGTCTAACACTTAGCAGATGAGTATAGTCTCAATAAATGGAGCTTGGTCCCCATGTGCTAGCCACGTAAAGAGTCACAATAGTTCTCTACTAACCAAAGTCTGCTAGATTATGATCAAAGATCTACTGGGGGAAATGGGGTTATCTTTTCTAAACATTATTTTTTAATTAAAAATAGTCTTTGGGCTGGGCATGGTGGGACACACCTATAATCCCAGTACTTGGAAGGCAGTGATAAGAGGAATGCAGGTTCAAGGTAAGCCTCAAGAACTTAGCAAGATCCTCAGCAACTTAGTGAGATCATGTCTCAAAGACTGTTTTAAAGGAGGGGTACCTGGAGGATAGTTCAGTGGTAGAATGTTCTTAGGTTCAATTCCCAATACCACAAAAGTTTATGTGTATATATGTGTGTGTGCATGCGTGGGGGGGGGTGGGGGGTAATAGTCTTTTATAACAGCTATTTTCTGAGTCACTTAATAAGAAATTTTGGTTTGTAATATATGAAATTATGCTTCATATTGTACATATGAATGAATTACATGAATATAAACATTTATGTGCACACCCCACATGCTACATCTCATTTACAAATTAATATTACAGCGCAAATAGATACTTAACAGGTACTTTTACTCAAGTTAGCCACATGTGACAGGTAAAGCAGGTGGCATTTCCCCACCCCATACCTCAACTATGAAAAAGTGCCAATATTTTTACAATAATTATAAAAAGCTTAACTCATCATCACTGGTGAAGTGACTTTTTTTTAAGTTACTTATCATTTAGAATAAATTAAAAAGGGCAAAAAATTGAGATAAACTAACAAATACGGACATCTTCCAAGCTAAAATTCTATTCAGTGTTAATTCATAACTAATCCACATATTAATCTTGAGCAAAAACACATAAATTTGTGCCCACTGCACACATTTATCCAATTATTAAACACTACACACATATACAATATAGGTTATCTAAAAAATGAGACCTAGAGATCAAAAATATTTCAAATAATAAAAGCTACCAAAATCTGAAAGAAAATATAAGAAATTATTAAATAGGAATAACCAAGATATTAAGGTAATTTAAGAACACATAGGATATTTTAATGAAACAGTCAAACTATGTTATAAATTTAAATTCCTATTATTAAGCAGAATAACCCAGGTGACATTACTCAAAGTAGATTCTTTTTTTTTTTTTTCCTTTTTGCGGTACTGGGAGTTGAACTCAGGGGCATTCTACCTCCGAGCTATACCCCCAGACCTACTTTTTATTCTTTATTTTGAAACCGAGTCTCACTAAGTTGCGGAGTGTCTCACTAGGTAGCTGAGGCTGGCCGCGAACCCGGATCCTCCGGTCTCAGCCTCCCGAATGCTGGGATTACAAGCGTGCGCCACCACACCCGGCTTTACTCGAAGTAGATTCTTAATGTGTCACCGTATCCTTTATTAATTGGCTCTCTGTGGTAAACAGATACTTCTTTGCATCCCTCAATATCTCAAAGATGTCCTCATCCTAACCCTGGAAATCTGTGAGCATGTTATCTTATGTGAAAAAAATGGGACATTGCAGATTGCTTGCTCTGAAATGTAGACTACTACATAGCAGGACTGGAGAGAGGCCACTAGGGGCAAAGTCTAGTCCCTGCCTGACAGTCACTAAGGACACTAGACATAACTCTTAACAACTACAAGGAAGAGAACTCAACCAACAACCCAAAGGAGCAGGGAAATGGATTCTTCCCCCAGAGTCTCCAGCAAGGAATGCAGCCCTCCAAATACCTTGATTTTTGACTAGTGAGACCCTACAAACTATGAAAACTGAGTATTACTGTAAACCACTAAAACTTGCAGAAAACCAACTGATGGCCTTAAGAGAGAAAGCAAACATCCATTTCAAGTGGCAATTTGCAACAGCAGCAATAGAAAACTAATGTACTCTCAGAGCAGCAACATTTAGCCAAAATGAAGGGAGGGATGAAGAAAACACCTCCCCTCAAAAAAAAAAAAAAAAAAAAAAACATTTTAAATGAACTAGCCATAGCTGCATTACACCATCAAATATTATGTACCTAGTATAAAACACCCAGAACCAAACAAAACAGTAATATCCTATATAAAACTGAATTAGTGAATATTGATATATCTAGGTTTTATTCCCTCACAACAAATCTCTAAGGTAGAGAAGTATTCATAATTTATATATGAATAATAAATGACTATCTTATATTATATGGCTAGTCAGAATAGGAAAGTTGGGCTTCAGATCCCTGTCTTCACCATGGTGCACTATTTCTCAACACCACAACTGTGATGGTTCTGTCCACTCAGGTTTCAGAGAGGACCACCACTCACCTCTCCCTTTTGGTCTCACTCGACTCCAACTGTGATTCCACAAGGGCACGTGGAAACACAGCCTCAATATTCCTGGTTTCTCCCGGAGAAGCTGAAATTCACTATTCTGGCCAGTAGCACAAACTAGATCCAAAATCTCTAATAAACAAGCACCAAACAATTGTTCTGGCAACAGTGAACAGCTGTGATGGCTAACTTGTTATGTCAATGATTAAAGATGCAAACAGTAAAATAACATCTTGTTATAACCTCATGACTAGGATGCTATTTCAACACAGACGCAAGCACTACATTTCTGCGAAAGCACTGCAGTAGCTGGCCAAGTTACATACACTGAGTTTTCTATTTTTTATTAGGCTTATTATAATACATGGGATGTATAATGAGAAGTAGTTCTGTTCTTCTATCTAAATTACCCTCATAAATAGGAATTACTTAGAACAGAAAATGTTGTTCCAATAGCAGGGGCTTTATGTCAAAAATTCACTCAAAAGCTTCCTGAGCTGCCAAAGGGCTAAAATTTTATTCATATTTTAGTGTTATGCAATTTTTTAAATATACATGAAAACTAAACCTAGAGTTATCTTCACTGAATAAATTTCTCAGTTCACCTAGTAGTTCCACGTGCAAGTTTCACCAATGTAGAATGAGTACTATTTAGTTGTACAATACATTTAAGTTTGTCATTTTTTCACTGAATTTATGTCAACCTTATGTACTGTTAAAACATGGTTTTATTTATTTAAAAGCTGTCCTCTGCTGGCCTGCACTTTTGCCTTAAAAGCCACAGGAAAGGAAGCAAACCTAATAGAAACCACCATCACTTTGAAGATGTCCTCTATTTATCACCTCAGGGGGAAAGTAATTAAATTTAATAGAAGTTCTTACTTGTGAATGAAAATACACAGTATGTGAACTAAATTAAACAACTGGGCAAGAGATACAGAATTTTATACCAAATTTAACATGAAAATATATATGTTTTAAAGTATGTTCAACATTATTACTTTCAAGGAATCCATTTCTGCACTAAGGGCAGTTTTAATCATTTCCCTTATCATCCTCTCTGAATCTCTCGTTGTTTCAACTTTACCAGTCACTTTCTTCTGTAAATTGTTTTCTAAGCCAAAGCCTGAACTCTAACAAGGACAGACACAAGTTTACCTAAGATAGAGCCACTAGAAAATTTTGCAGAGAACCAACTGGTGGCCTTAAGAGAAAAGTACACATTCACTGCATAAAATTACCTATATCAGGGTAACTGTTCCATATTAATCATAAAACAGAAAAACACATCTATGTAAAATAAATTTGTCTAGTCTAAAATGAATTACTATGGTGAGAAGCACACAGTATAAATGATGAAAAACAAATGATACACATGATCTTAGGTTTCCCAATACAATAACAAAAATACACATTTAACATGCTTCATTTTTGAGGCATAACTTACCAATTTAGCAACTTTTCCATAGTCAATCCATCTGACAGTAGCAAAATTTGTAGATTCTGCACAGTTGAAACCATGATTAAAACCAGCATGGTAGCCATATGGAAACGTGATCATAAACTCACCAGCCTCCTGGGTGATCTGTAGGGTAGAAAACATGTAATATTCTCCAGTAATGAGACTTTCCAAATTGAGAGTACAATTAAAATACATTTTCTATTTAAAAAATAGTCTTGATTTTAAAGTTATACCAATATAAAAGAAGTTCTCCCAGATTCTCAATCCTTTAATAGTGTTTTTTTCAGGAAAGTTTGGAAGGAATTTTCTAAACAGGATATGACCCTCTTGACACTTAAACCATTCAAGCTATATTCAAAGATATTATATCTTATTTGAAAAGGTCTTTAAATTATTAATAGCCAGGCATGGTAGCTCATGCTTATAATCCCAGTACTTGGGAGGCTGAGACAAGAGAATTGCAAATTCTCAGCCAGCCTCAGCTACTTAGTGAGGCCCTCTTCAAATCAGTGAGACCCTGTTTCAAAATAAAAAATAGGACTGGGAGTATAGTTCGGAGGTAGAATGCCCCTGGGTTCAATCTTCAGTACTGCAAAAAATAAAATAAATTATTAGAAATAATTTGTTGATATTAACTACCAATATATATCTTTAAACTTGCATTACAGATATTTACATAAATAAGAATATCACAACTGGCATGTCTAAAGTAAGAGTTATATTAAATTTGATAATGCATGCTTGACAGGCTATATTATGAATTCTTGTTGGTAGTATTCACCCAATTTTCTTTCATAAAATTTAGAAAACATTCAATTAAGCTGAGTATAGTGGCCCATGCCTATAATGCTAGTTCTTGGAACACTGAGATAGGAGGATGAGTTTCGCAGCCAGCCTCAAACCTTAATGAGGTCCTGTGTAATTTAGAGAGACCATGTTTCAAAATAAAACATAAAAGAGAACTGCAAGCTGGGCATGGTGGTACATGCTTGTAATCCCAGTACTTGGGAGGCTGAGACTGGAGGATCCGAGTTCACAGCCAGCTGCAGCTACTTTGTGAGGCCCTCTGCAACTTAGTGAGACCCTGTTTCAGAAATAAAGACTAAAAATAGAACTGGTGGTGTAGCTTGGAGGTAGAATTCCCCTAGGTTCAATACCCAGTACCACAAAAAAAAAGAGGACTACAGATGTATCTCAGATGCAGAATGCCCTGGGTTCAAAAAAAGAAAAAGATAAAGAAAACATTCAATTAACTATATTCCAATTAATAAAAAAACTTGTATCCAAGGAATCATTCAAAGATATATGTATTTGTGAGTGTGCTTTTAAATATAATTAAAATAATTGTGTAAATAAGCAGGAACATAAAAGCAAAGAAAAAAGATGTATTGTGTTTCCATCTTTTAAATTAAAGACATTTGGATTTTTTTCTTCAATAATCATCAAAGCAAAGCAAAATAAACCATGGGTTAAAGAAAAAAGAAAAACAGAAATTTTTACTGTTGTTTCTTTTTTAAAAAATGACCTACTCAAAACCCAGCATGGTGGTACACGCTTGTAATCCCAGTACGTGGGAGGCTGAGATAGGAGGATTGCAGGTTTGTGGCCAGCTTCAGCAATTTAGTTTGACTTTAAGCAACTTAGCAAGACCCTGTTTCCAAATGAAAAATAAAAAAGTCCTAAGGATATAGCCTGGAGGCAAAAGGACCATACTCTCCATCCCCAGTACCACAAAAAATAAATAAATAATTATCTACTCAATGCCTGATTATAAATTTATCACTCACTCCTTCAAATAAAGCAGTATAGCCTTTGTTTTCCATTATCTGACCTTAAAATGCTTCTAACCTCCCACTGAATAGGATGAAGCCCTTTGTATCTCTGAATTCTATAAATTGGTACAAAGTAATATAGGTACAAAGCAATACTCATAGGATTTCAAAAATGAACCTAAGTTCCTCTTTGATAAATCTAAAGTATTTAGTTCGTGCTATTTGTTCAAATTTAGAGCCTATATTATCTAGTAGATCTGATGATAAAATAAAATTTTAAAGTCACATTCTCAATTATCCTACCAACACAAATATTTATTTATATTTTCTTTGAGATTCACTTACCATGCAATACTCAGAGATAAAAAAGAAGAGAGTCAGTGTGATCAGTTTTGACAAATGTAGACAACCACATGAGCCATACCCCTATCAATTCTACCACCAAAGAAAACCCCATTATGCTCCGTCTCAGGAAATTTCTAGTCTACTATCCAAACTCACCCCAGCAGCAACCACTGTTCTGCTTCCCTTCACCCTTAGTTAACTTTGCCTGTCCTAAGACTTCATATAAAAGAAATCGTACAACCTATTTTTGCTCTTCAAGTTTTTGAGATGCACCCATTCTGTTACATATAAGTTACTGTTACATGTAAGCTACTCATACCTAATTGTTGATAATTACATTCTATGAATGTACCCCACTTTGTGTATCCAGTAACTTACTGATGAACATTTGCATTGCCAGGTACTTCCTTTCCAGAATTAAAAAATATACTTGACAGCCAGGAGTACTGGCTCATTATTATAATCCCTGTAGTTGGGAGGCTGAGATAAGAGGATCACAGGTTCACAAACAGCCTCAGCAACTTTAGCAAGGCCCACTGCAACTTACTGACACCCTGTTACCCTGTTTCAAAATAAAAAATAAAATAATTCTGGGGATGTACTCAGAGGTAGAATGCCCCAGGTTCAATCCCCAACACCACAAAAAATACAATAAAAAATATATATTTGAGCCTAATAAACCTCTGGCTGATGACTAGGAATTCTCCTAAAATCTAATAAGTATAGTTCTTAGAAGGAAGAAAAAGAGAAAAAGGAGAATTAGAATAAAACTCTGTTCTGTCACCTAATCCAGAAATCAGATGTGATCTCTCCCTCTGCTGATCCACCATAATAATGGATTTGTGAATTTCTATGGGAAATACTATTACCTCCTCCCCCCATTGTCACTGCCTTGAAGTTAAATACTCTATTTTATCATTAATTTTCCCTCCATGGTAGGTACTCCATATATTCTTTTTGGACTGACAATGAATTGTATTAAAAATGTATCCATGAGCCTAGCATAGTGGGACACCCCTGTAATCCCAGTACAGGAGGATCACACAGGCTCAAGACTAGCCTCAATAAGTTATTAAGACCTACCAAGACCCTGTTTCAAAACAAAAACAAAAAGGGAAGAGGTGAGGATGTATTCAGAGGTTCAATCCCCTATAACACACACACACACACACACACACACACACACACACACACACACACACACACACAAAGTATCCATGAATACTTAGAAAAATTTCACCACCAGAATAGACAAAATATCCACAGAGATTTCCCAGCCCTGCATTATAATCATGGAGCAAGAAAAAAAGACATAGAAACAATGTAAGCAAGAATAATATTCAGGATGTAAGACTGTCCAAACTAGAAGAAAAAACTGATTGAGAATCTATCATATTTATAAAGAGAAAATTCACCATTTGGATCTCAATGTCAGGAAGTTTCCTTTATCCCAAATCTAAATTAAAGCCAAAGTCATGCTTTATCAGAAGATACTGAATTTAAGTATAAGATTTTCATGGCATTTCAGTCTAAAAATGTTGGGAAATGAGTCTATGGGTATAGATATGTGCTTAAACACATAGGAGGCACTATATAAAATTACAGGACCACACGCTACAAACCAATTGTCATTTTGTAGGTTCCAAAATGGTGTGGAGGGGAGTACTTTTTTCCTAACAATTCTGAAATTTGACTCCTGACACTTCCCCCACTCCAATGAAACCCCAGAAGGTGTTGTGCTGTGGCAAGTGGCAGCTCAGTTGTCACCTGGCAGGCAGACAGGCTTTCCAGCACTCATCGTGGTTCTGGTTCCACTCCCACTGCTCAGAGCCCAGTTCAGGGCTCTTTTTTTCTAAGCTATTCAATCTCATTAATTGTCTTGGTGCTTCTTTCTTATACTATGTGATAAAACTCACCCTGCTCAATTGTTTCTACTCCTAGAAAGGTGGAGGGAAGGACTCCCTTGGAATAATGAAGTCGCTGTCAATGCTCCATTGAATCCTACCTATGAACAATTTCTACCTACCTACGAAATCCTGCTCTTGCCATGTTGAAAAACCTGCTCCCACTGAATAGGAAACGAAATTTTAAGCCTTTCTAGAAACAGGTCAGTTCCAGTTAGCCAAAATACAAAGCTAATCTATTACTTCTGTGATAAGGAAGGTAAAGAGACAGAATAGAACAAATCAATCACAAGACTAGAATATCATCACACTCTCATAGCTTGAAAGAAGTTAAAGAAGAGAGGACACAAAATCCAAAAGCAGACATTAACTGTCTGTTATGCATGTTTTCATATATATGAATATATGCAAACACATTAAAGAAGGAAAAAATGATTACCTGAAGGGAAAGGGCTGGGTGGAGGAGGAAAAGTGTGTCACAACATAACACATACATACGCAAAGCCCTTTATATACTTTTCAGTGATAATTGATATTCTAACAATAACTCTATTAATAGTATTATTCTCATTTTACAGGAGAAGAAACTAAGGCTCAGAAATATTACATGATAGACCAGGAATGGACAATAATTCCAGTCTCTACTGCCACTTACTACTCTGTTGCAGGTTACATTGCTTCTTGAGGAGCATAGTGTCACAACGTGGCCTGCACTGAGATTGCCATGCCTCATATGAAGAAGTACCATTGCCAACTGACCCTCTGAATCACTGATGACTCTCCATCTTGGGAATCTAAACTCATCCTGCAACTTTCCACAGACTATGAAATATCCCATTCACAAAAGCCCAGGTGAGAGCCTTAAACTACTGCCAATATTTAAACCAGCCCTACACCTACTAAGAAGGTTGTCCTGTCCTGGTGAAACTAGCCCTTTTGGCAGGCTGAGACAGGCTTCTCTAAGTTGTCATCTAATATCCAGTTTAAGTAAAAGTGTCCAATGAAGCTAATGCCAACAACCTAAAAGGAATAACCAATGATGATGTGTTGCAGACTCACAAAAGCCTGGGGCCCAGAGGTGTCTACAAGTGAGACAAGGCCCACATCAGCAGCAGCCACTCTGCAAGTACAGCCTCCACCTTCTGCACCTGGCAGTGCCAACACCCCTCACCAGCTCCTCTCATGCTACGGCCACCCCCATGCCCCTGCACATCTTAGAAGCTGGAGTTTTTCCTGGGTATATGTGTCTGAATAAAGCACACTAATCACAAGACGAGTAGGTCCCTGAACACTATGTAGACACCTGGTGAGGGAGCCAAACCACCTCAAGCTGAACAATGATTCTTGGCTCTTAGGAAAATACTACTTTGTTTTTCTTTTTGTTTTGGGGTTTTTTGTTTTTGTTTTTTTTTTTTCCGGTACTGGGGATTAAACTCAGGGGCATTCTACCTCCGAGCTATACCTCCAGCCCTATTTTTTATCCTTTTTATTTTGAAACCGGGTCTCACTAAGTTGCGGAGTGCCTCACTAGGTAGCTGAGGCTGGCCGCGAACCCGGATCCTCCGGTCTCAGCCTCCCGAATGCTGGGATTACAAGCGTGCGCCACCACGCCCGGCGTAGGAAAATACTACTTTGAACAAAGCCCTCCTGCCAAAACCAGGCCACATTAAGGACCTAAGATTAGGAAGATGTCATGATTTAGTCACAAGTAAAAAGCTTCTAAGATGGAAAACAGTGAGGATTATGGGAAGAAAAGTCAAACAGAAAATAGAGAAGAAAGAAGAGCTATTTTTTAATGTTTCTGCAAGTAGCTAAGTACTTAATCCACCTAAGACTGAGAGAGCATTTATTTATCTCGTCAAAGCTTTCTTCATTTCAGCCTCTTCACACAAAAATGCTCAAGTTCTGTAATAATTATGACCCACCATGAATACAAAGAATTTAACTTTAAGAAACACTCTATAGAAAGAGTATCTGATTATTAAAATATCTGACAATTTTATCTATAATGAAATCTCAACTGTATTATATCCAAATGTGCTTAGAAGCAACAGAATGCTACCATTTGGGGAGGGGAGCAGTTTTACTTGGGATTAAACTCAGGGGAATTCTACCTCCAAGCCACATGCCCAGAACTATTTTTATTTCTCAAACAGTGTCTCACAAAGTTGCTAAGAGTCTTGCTAAATTGCTGAGACTGGCCACAAACCTGTGATCCTCCTGTCTCAACCTACCAAGCACTGGGATTACAGGCTTGCATCACCACACTCGTCAACATAGTGCTACCATAATCACTGACTCTAACCAACCCAACTGCTAATCATAATTTCAAAATCTTCCTTTAAAATAAGTCACATTCCAGGCTATGTTAAGAATGTGGGCTATACGTGTAAAACGAAGAAGTGGTGCTATTTGTGTTCTGACAATGATTGATGTGTAGTAAATGTCTACATAACCCTGTTGTACTCAAGAAATGTATAAAAAATCCGTGCTGAAAAATAAAATTAAAAAATAAATAAATAAAATAAGTCACATTAAGTTGTTTCTCATATAAAACAAAAAAAGAAACCCTTTAGTATAGGAGTATAACTCATATTTTGTAAAACATACTACATTTTCAGTATTATTATGAGTGAACTATAACAGCATGAAATTTCTATAAGTATATCTTGAAATAAAATTAATTTCAAACTGGGATTTAAGTAAATAATTGATGTTATAAAACATAAACTTGAATTTCTCTTCCCATATCCTAAAAATCCTAAAGTCAATGTTACATTAACCTATGTTAAATTCATCTTAAATACAAATTATGCATGCAAAAACTCAATTTGTGAAAGAGTAAGAACAATATACCTTGTCAAAGGGAATGCCATACTTCTTCAATACTGATGGAGAAATCAGTGTCATCTTGTGGCGGAGAAATGCATCACACCCTTGAGAGCTGCTTGGGAAAAAACCTAAATAAAAACAATAAATATAAATAGCATTGAGTCACTGAAGATGAAGTTTAAGATGGTTTTTTTATATATTATATTTAAGTTCTAGTGTTCTTAGGGAATGGCAGCTTTATGCATGTACAGGGAATTTCTGTAACAACATTTTATAAACTAATAACATTTTATAAAAATTGGACTCAGAAAAATTAAGGAATACATATTTGTGCCAGCAAAGGTTAATCTTTACAAAAAAAGTACTAAGAATTACTTGTGTAACATAGGATATTACTAAAGTTTGGAAATCAATTTCAATTTAAAAAATATTTGGATTCAACCTGCCTAATATGTGCTAAGTGGACAAATCATAAAGCAGGTTATGAGAGTAAGTACGCATTTTAACTGAGGAACCTCTCATTTGAAACTCTTAGTATTGATCCTTCCAGAAGCACTCATCCCAATGCCTGGCATACAGTAGACACTGAGCACTTTCATATACCTTTCTTTCTTTCTTATTGAACAACTTAAAACTAACTGCCACTAACTTCTAATGTTCTGTACAATAGAAGGATGACTATGGTTTAGAATTAATTGAATATTTCAAAATAGTAGGATTATGAATGTTCCCAAATGAAAGAATTATGTATGTTTGAGAAGATATGCAAATTACCATTATGTGATCATTACACAATATATACAGATAATGAAATGGCACACTATCATATAATATAGGTACAATTACTATATGTCAATTAAAAATAAAAATGCTAAAAAAAACCTAACTGCTACTGATTTCAGATGCTTGGGAAACTGCCTGCCCAGTCCATGTGGGAGAAATGTTTTGTTTTGAGGAGGCCTTTAAGTGAGGAAGGTGAATGTTGGGGTCTCAGCCCGGTGAGCCCTGGAGAGGCCTGGCCCAAGATGGCGCCTGGCAAGGTGCCAGAGGCGGCTGACTGCTGGATGACTGACAGGTGATAACCTTCCTGGAGGAGGGCTGTACCACGTCGGCGCGCATGCACCAGTACGTCAGAGCTCATGGACAGTTAGTGCACGCTTATGAGAACTAGTGAGCGGCATGCAGTAACCTCGTGATCACGTCTATGATTGGCCCCAAGTTGCTCCCCCTCTGGCCCCACCTCCTACTGCATGGCTTGATAGCAGGGCCCTCCAGCGGGGAGAGAGAGAGCATAGGAAAGTGAGAGAGAGTGTGTGTGTGTGAGAGAGTATGTGTGTGAGAGAGTGTGAGTGCAAGAAAGGGGGGGGGGAGAAAAGAATAAAAAAGCTTGAACCAGCAACCATTTTGTCGCCTCTCTCTCTCTCTGGGCCCCTGCGGGCAGGGGTCGAGCGTGGGAGGCGATAGGTGAACACAAAGCAATCCTGCCATTCAACAGTGTACTATGCATCAAGACATAGTTGGTTTTCTCAATCACTGATTTCAATCCTGCAGGTGAGCTGCAAGCTAGAAGGAAATGAACATGAGCATGCTGGCTGACCTGTGTGTCCCTTCCTCCCTCACAGTAGAAAAGCAAGAAGAAAAGAGAGGAAAGACAGGATGGAAAAGATAAGAAAGGACAAGGCACCAGGAAACATGTGATATAAGTGAATAGTGTGGGAAGAAGCACATATGTGCGTAACTCGTGCAGGGCCAAAATGAGGAGAAACTGCTGGAAATGTGGCGATGGCTCACAACAAACAACTAACTCAGGAAAGTGACCAATTTGATAAAAAAAAAAAAAGAATCACCAATACTCATTAACTCATCGTAAACTACTTAATCTTACAGAATAGAAGCATTTTGTCAGGAATCCTTTTTAAAATAAATAAGACAATATTGATGCCAACTATGGAATATGTGAGGCTACAGCTCATAAAAAAAAAAAATCTGGAGAAACGTGATTAAGGTATAAGGAACCACCTACAAAAAATAATACTGTGTGTGTGTGTACAATGAAATTATATAACATATTGGGGTGGAAAGTGATAGAAATATGGGTGCACATGATTCTTGGAGCACTTTCCTGCAGGTCCCACCTCCCTCACTCCCCCCTCCCAGTTCAAGTCTTTGAGATTGGAATTGGTAATTTTGCATACATACATAGCATTATTGCTTAAGAATTTTTACCTAGATATGGGGGGGGGGGTGTTACTGGGGATGGAACCCAAGAGCATTTTACCTCTGAACTACACCCTCAGCCCCATTTTATTTTTTTATTTTGAAACAAGGTCTCACTAAGTTGCAGAGGGCCTAACAAAGTAGCTAAAAGTAGCCATGAACCTGTGATCCTCCTGTCTCAGCCTGCCAAGAACTGAGATTACAAGTGTGCAACACTACACCGGGCTTGCACCTTTTTAAATGGTGGGGGAGGGGGGTTACAAAAAATGTGTATCTACAAAAACATCAGAAATAATATCATTCTTTACCATCATTCAATACCATCAATAGAAATAAAAATGTACAGTTGGCCTTATATGGTCATTTGATATAACCCTCTGCTATGGCTAGTATTCATAATACATAAATATAAAATGAAACATTAATGAATGGAGAGAAAGTGCCACACCAATTTAATGGTCATGTCTACACAATAAGACATCCCAAGTCTTCCACAGAGAGGACACCCTTGGGCAGTCCACAAATGTACAATCCATGGAAACATTTTAATAATACAATTCATATGGGCCCATCAAACTTTGCAAATCTGAAACTCTGTACAGACCTAAATGAATTAAGTTTTAAATTAAAATCAATGATGAAAAAAGAGGCTATTTAATTTTCCTTTGATATGGATTTGTAATCAGAACCTGAACAATGTGGTGACTAGCCATAAGTTAATTTAAATTGGAAAACCTCTGAAGGAAGGTAATTTGCAGTATATTAAGAACTTCACATTGGTTCAGAAATTGTATTTACAACATGCTATCAGAATTATATTTTATATCCTCCTGGAAAACATATCATAGCCAACACAAAGTATATACAAAGTATGTGTCTTAAAATGAAATTTATCTCAAATGCCCTGCAAGGTTACATGGATCATTACTCACACTTACTCCATATTCTATAAAAAGTGTTCGAAGCAATATATAAGCAAACTGATATAACCAGAACACTATATGATACAAAGGTGGTGTATTTTTAAAGACTCAAAACTGTCCCATTTATAGAAAAGTTAATAACTGATCATAAATGAAAAAATAGTGGAGCTGGGTGTAGTGGCACATGCTTGTAATCCCAGTACTTGGGAGTCTGAGATAGGAGGATGGAAGGTTCAAGGACAGTCTCAGGAAGTAGTGAGAATCGTCCACTTAGCCAGATCCTGTTTCCAAATAAGAAATAAAATTAGAGCTGAGTGTGGTGGCACATGCTTGTAATCCCAGCATTTGGGAGACTGAGACAGGAAGATCCAGGTTCGAGGCCAGCCTCAGCTACCTAGTGAGGCATTCTGCAACTTACTGAAACCCTGTTTCAAAATAAAGATTAAAAAATAGGACTGGTGGTGTAGCTAGGAGGTAGAAAGCCCCTGAGTTCAATCCCCAGTACCACAAAAAAAAAAAAAAAAAAAAAAAAAAAAAAAAAAAAAAAAAAAAAAAAAAAAAAAAAAAAAAAAAAAAAAAAAAAAAAAAAAAAAAAAAAAAAAAAAAAAAAAAAAAAAACAAAAAAAAAAAAAAAAAGAAATAAAATTGGGCTGGGGGTATAGCTCAAAGGTAGAATGCCTCTGGGTTCCATCCCCAGTATCCCCCCTCCAAAAAATAGTAGAGTCACTTGTACGAGAAACAATAAAATCAGCTCTCAAAGAAATATTACATTTAACTAAGATCTCCAATTAAAACTATCAGTTCTTAAAGTTATCAATCACAGGGAAATCTCAGTATTGGTCAAAATTTTGGCAAATAAGAGACTCCACAGAAAATTGGGAATAGATCTATCATATGATCCAACTATAGCAATTCTGGGTATCTTTCCAAAGGGACTGAAATCAGACTATTATAGTAATACATGCATATCTATGTTTACGTAACAGCACGATTCATAATAGCCAAATTATGGAACCAACCTGGGTGTCCATTAACAAATGAGATTACAAAATTATGGAATATACACAAAATGGAATTCTACTCAGCAAAAAAGAAAAACAAAATAATGTCATTTGCAGGAAAATGGATGGGACTGGAAAATGTTATATTAAGTGAAATTAGGGAGTCACAGAAAATAAAGGGTCATATATTTTCTCTCATAAGGAAGCTAGGGAGTAATCAGGATACAAGAGAGACTTCAGATAATGGAGAGTAAACGCCATTGGAGCCAAGAAGGTGGTCTAAGGGAAGGGGAGGGGGAGAGGGAGAATCAATGAAGGACTCACCTCCACTGAATTATGTGCATATGTGAGGACACCAAAGTCAATCTCAGTACTTGTGGGGAAGCGGGGAGTGGGAAGGGAGCCAGGGGAAAGCTCACCAAGTGCTATGTGCATATGTTGCTATCACTAAGAACTTCATTATGATGTGAGACTATAATGCACCAATAAATCAATTAATGTATAAAAATGTACACCTGAATCCATTTTGTATTTTTACTTTATTTGTCTGTGTGTATGCTTTATTTGTTTTTTGGTTTGGGGTTTTTTGTTTTGTTTTGTTTGCGGACTGGGGATTGAACTCAGGGGCATTCTACCTCCAAGCTACACCCCCAGCCTTATTTTTTTATTCTTTATTTTGAAACAGGGTCTCACTAAGTTGCAAAGGGCCTTACTAAGTAGCTGAGGCTAGCCGAGAACCTATGATTCTTCTGTCTCAGCTTCCCAAGTACTAGGATTACAAGAGTGGGCCACCATGCCAGGCTACTAGTGTCATTTTAAAAATTGTTTTGAAGCCGGACATGGTGGCGCACGCTTGTAATCCTAGCATTTGGGAGGCTAAGACCTGAGGATCCCGGTTCATGGCCAGCCTTAACTACCTAGTGAGGCACTCCGCAACTTAGCAAGACCATAGTTCAAAATAAAAATAAAAGGGCTAGCAGTGTAGCCCTCAGTTTCAAAATAAAGAATAAAAAATAGGGCTTGGGGTATAGCTTGGAGGTAGAACGCCCCTGAGTTCAATCCCCAGTACCGCAAAAAAATAAATGAATAAAAATAAAAATTGTTTTGAATAATTTATTTAGAAGCAATCTTCTAGCTGGGTGAGGTGATGAATGCCACTACTTAGGAGGCTGAGACAAGAGGATTGCAAGCTCAAGGCCAGCCTCAGCAACTTATTAAGATCCTCACCAACTTAGCAAGACCATAGTTCAAAATAAAAATAAAAGGGCTAGCAGTGTAGCTCAGAGGTAGAGTGCCTCTGATGTGATGATGATGATGATGATGATGATGATGATGATGAGGAGGAGGAGGAGGAGGAGGAGGAGGAGGAGGAATCTCCTATAAAAACTATCATAGTATCTTGCCAGGCGTGGTGGCGCACGCTTGTAATCCCAGCATTCAGGAGGCTGAGACCGGAGGATCCAGGTTCAAGGCCAGCCTCAGCTACCTAGTGAGGCACTCCACAACTTAGTGAGACCCGGTTTTAAAATAAAGAATAAAAAATAGGGCTGGGGATGTAGCTCAGAGGTAGAACACCCCTGAGTTCAATTCCCAGTACCACAAAAAAAAAAAAAAACTATCATAGTATCTTGAGAAACCTATAATTTAAGACCCACACCAGCTTATCTGTTAATTAGATAATGAAAGCCTCCATCAGCCTGAGGACCCTAAGGCTGACCAGACCAGCCAGAAACTGCCTAAGGGCTACCGGACTGAGATCAGCCTCACTCTAGGTCACCCCTCACAAAAGTCCCCTAAAAGAAAAGATGTCCTGCACTTCCCAAAGGTCTCTCTCCCGCTTAAGTGACCCATATTCTCCCTTGAATGTGTATTTCCTGCTTTCTAAATAAACCTCTGTATATGTCGGGGGGGGGGGGGGGGGAAAGAGACCATAATTTAATGTTACTACTGTATCATTTCATAAAATTTGCCAATTTACCAGGTAGCACACACCAATGGGACAGTCGATTCTCTCACAATCCTAAGGACCAAGAAGTTCCAAAGAAGAAACTTCTGTCTTGACCCCTTGGTCATGCAGTAGTGGCTTCCCACTGAGACAATGCACACTCTCCATGCTCACTAAGTAACATGTAAAGCATAGAACACACAGAATAAGCCTGGAGCATCTTTCTGCAGCATCTATTTTTGTACTGCTTGATCATTTTATTCTTAACATACAAGCTGATATACTAAAAGGAGCATAATACAAAATCTGTACGAATGTTAGGCTTCCCGCTCTTATTTACTCTATAGAACATTTTGGAGGGAGTATTGAGAGTCAAACTACTTTGAGGTGCAAACTATGCTGTAGGACTTTGTGAAAATCTTAGCTAATTCCTTTTGACAGGTGCTGAAGAGAAAAGCTAACCTCAACGCCAGCTTTCCTTCCTCCTTATGCTCTCAGGAAACACACATTTTCACTGTAGTAAATAGCAGAGCTCAATTTTATTCTCAAGTCCTCATGTTTTTAATTACTTCAAGCCAGTTGTACCTTGTCCAGTTATTAAGAACCTGGAGGTCAGCCTTCCAGATACAGATTTCAGTCACAATTCAAACACTCTAATGACTGTGACTAGTCAGGAAAAAAATTTTCTCAATGCCTCAGTTTCCCCATTTGTACAATCAAGATGCTATTATCTTCTTTACAGGTATGGGAATTTATGAGATAACCCACATAAAACAAAGCCTTAGTCAAAAGATGGAAACAAAGCCGGGCGTGGTGGCGCACGCTTGTAATCCCAGCATTCGGGAGGCTGAGACCAGAGGATCCGGGTTCACGGCCAGCCTCAGCTACCTAGTGAGGCACTCAGCAACTTAATGAGACCTTGATTCAAAATAAAGAATAAAAATAGGACTGAGGGTGTAGCTCAGAAGTAGAATACCCCTGGGTTCAATTCCCAGTACCGCAAAAAAAAAAAAAAAGATGGAAACAGTTGAGCATGGCAGCACATGCCTATAATCTCATTACTTAGCAAACTAAGAAAGGAGGATAACAGGTTTGAGGCCAGACTCAGCAAGTTATCAAGGCCCTTAACAACTTAGTGAGACCTTGTTTCAAAATAAAAAATTAAAAAGGGCTAGAGATGTTGCTCAGAGGGAGTACATTCCTGGGTACAATCCTCAATACACACTACAATATGAAGAATATACATGAGAGCCGACAGACATAAAAAGTCACATGTTATATTATTTCATATGTGTGAAACAACCACAACAGGTGTATAGAGAGAGAAAAAGCAGAGTGTACCTAGTTGTCAAGGAACCAGGAGTGACTGCTTAGTATTTGCAGGGTTTCCATTTGGGGTGATGAAAATGTCTTTGAGCTATATAGCTCCACTTATATGACAGTATAGAGAAGATAAACTTAGAGAGATAGAAATCAGATTAGTGCTTGCCAGCAACTGGGGGTTAGAGTTAACTGCAAAGGGGCATGAAGGAATATTCTGGGGGTATGGGGACATGTTCTGTGACTGGATAATGGTGGTAGATATTCTACTAAATACATCTATCAAAATTCACTACACTATAGTCTTAAGAGGAGAAATCCACTGTAAGTATATAAATAAATTTACACAAATGTATTTATAAATTTATATAAGAGCCAGGCGTGGTGGCGCACGCTTGTAATCCCAGCATTCGGGAGGCTGAGACCGGAGGATCCGGGTTCGCGGCCAGCCTCAGCTACCTAGTGAGGCACTCCGCAACTTAGTGAGACTCGGTTTCAAAATAAAGAGTAAAAAATAGGGCTGGGGGTGTAGCTCGAAGGTAGAACGCCTCTGAGTTCAATCCCCAGTACCG
>PVLC010024651.1:0-24424 GCA_004027655.1 Graphiurus murinus | reverse complement strand
TCTACTTCATTTTATTGATCTATGCATAATTTAAATGGCCATATGTGGCTACAAGATACTTTAATTGACAGCACAAGTCTGTTGTTACAAATATTATAAGGGTAGGAGCTAATGCTTGATAGTATATTAAATATTACCTTATATTAACTTTATCTTGATTATCTAAGAAGTCAAGGCACACAAGAGGTTAAGTAAGGGACAGATTTAGGGTAGACCTTAGATGATTTGACTCTAGACTCTTTGTTTTAGACATTGTATTCTCTTTTATAGACACATCCCTTTAATATCTTTCTTATCCTATTCATTCCTTTTGCTAATGAGAGTAGTAGAGACCATCTCCAGAGATGTCATTTATACCTTCAGTACTGTTATCTTCTTTCTATTATACAAACCTCTATTCTATCTCAACTACTTTGGTATATATACAAGTATAATAATAATAATAATAATAATAATAATAATAATTAATAATTAATAATAATAATTATTATTATTATTATTTATTTATTTTGCGGTACTGGGGATTGAACTCAAGGGCGTTCTACCTCTGAGCTACACCCCCAGCCCTATTTTTTATTCTTTATTTTGAAACCGAGTCTCACTAAGTTGCGGAGTGCCTCACTAGGTAGCTGAGGCTGGCCGCGAACCCGGATTCTCCGGTCTCAGCCTCCCAAATGCTGGGATTACAAGAGTGCACCACGACGCCCGGCTAAGTATATTTTTATATAGTGCCTCTGAGGCAGAATAATTCCATTTATCTTGTAATAATCTTTTCTGAATAATAAGTGAATTATTTGAAGATAAAAAGATCTTATCCTTGAAATAGATGTTTGGGAGGTCCCTAAGTTCCCTCCTATGTTTGATATTTAGAAGCCTGAGAACACATTATCACCTCTACCATGTGAAAACCTCATTTGGTTCATAATTCGAGTGAGGCTTGGGGCTTTTTGACATGGATTTCTATGCACAGGCACTTTCCTCTTCAGTACATTAGCAATCCATGGTGTTCCATTTATGCCTCTTATTTTCCAAATGGGATAATTGCATAAGAAGAAAGATCTGTGCTGTAATACTTCCATTCTAGGTACATGAGAAGCCTCTGTTGAATCTACATAAACAGAAGTACTTAGTGATCAAAGAAGATATCAGACAATCTCTAACACATTGTTGAACAACAACTGTTAACTAGCAAACTTGAATACATACCATGTAAGGCTCTCGAGGCACAAAGTTTTCTTATTACTCTCTACTTAAATACCTTAGTCCTTTGATGGGTGAGGAAACTGAGGTACAGAGAACAAGAGTCATTTATCCAGGGTCATTCTGGAGGCCTGAAGAGTCATTATCTAAAATTAGGGTAATTTAATTTCAAACTATCTCTGGGATGAGTATGCTTAAAGAGTAGATTTCAACTTTGACTGTATATTGGGGTCTTCCAGAGGAAACTTTATAAAATATCAGTGGCCCTTTGGAGGCTGACAAAGGTGGATTACAAGTTTAAGGTCAGCACATGATAATTTAGTAAAACCCTGTTTCAAAATAAAAAGAAATTTAAAAAGGGCTGAGAATACCCCTGGGTTGAATCCCCATTAACACACACACACACACACACACACACATACACACACACACACACTCTCTCTCTCTCTCTCTCTCTCTCTCTCTCTCTCTCTCTCTCACTCACTCACTCATGGCAAAGTTGCAACTTAGACCAATTAAATCAGAATATGTGAGGGTGGAACCCATCAATAGGTAGATTATAAAGTTTTCCAGGTGAGACCAAGATGCAGTCAGGGTGGAGAGCCCCCTAGCTGATTCTGTCATGCTTTCATGCTACCAGTCAACATTGTGATTCTCCTTAAGATTCAATGATAGACAGATGGAAGACCTGCTAATTTTTCCTAAGGCATTTATCAATTATTTGCAAGAGGTAATTTGAATGGCATCAGTTTTTTAGATCACAAAACCACATTTTACTTTTGTTGGGAGCTCACCCTCCATTTTATGTGGAATTGGCAAGCAAAGTCACTTTTAGGTTACCCTGCCCATGATTCATTAGTCAAAGCAGCACTTAAATTTGGTAAATTTATTTATTTATTTTTTATTAATTGGTGCATTGTAATCATTCATCTTTGTTAGGTATAAGCTGATAAAGGCATATATGCATACATTTACATTTCTCATTTAACCCCTTCCTCAGTTCCCACCCCACTCCCTTGCCCTCTGTCCTTCTCAAGTTCAGTTTAGTGATTGACTTTGATATATTTGTGAAAGTACATCGTGTATATTAGTGTGCCCCCTCCCCGTCTATCGTCCATCACCTTCAGTTAAGTCAACTTCTTTGCTTATCTAGGGTTTCTCCTTTTTCATCTGGAGTCCCTCTTATGCCCCATCTTCTCCCTAGCATCCACATATTAGGGAGAACATATGCTTTTTTACTCTTTGTGACTAAATAATCTCACTTAACATAATGTTTTCCGGTTGCATCCATTTCCCTGCAAATAACATGATTTTGTTCTCTTTATGGCTGAGTAAAATTCCATTGTGTACATATCCTATAGTTTTGTAATCCATTCATCTGTCGATGGACATCTTGACTTTTTCCATAGTTTAGCAATTGTGAATTGTGCAGCTATAAACATAGATACACATGCATCAGTCTGATAGTTTGGTTTCCATTCTTTTGAGTAGATACCCAGAAGTGGTATTGCTGGATCATATGGTAGGTTCATTCCCATTCATCTGAGAATCCTCCATACTGTTTTCCAAAGTGGTTGCACTAATTTGCAATCCCACCAACAATGTATTAGGGTACCCACTTCTCCACACCCTTGCCAGCATTTGTTGTTGTTCGTGTTCTTGATAATTGCCATTCTGATTGGAGTTAGGTGAAATCTCAAGGTAGTTTTGATTTGCATCTCTCTGATTGCTAATGATGTAGAACATTTCCTCATACATTTATTGGCCATTTGTATTTCTTCTTTTGTGAGGTGTCTATTTAGATCCTTTGCCATTTTTTTGACTGGGTTATTTGTTTTCTTAGCTGTGATTTTCTTGAGATCTCTGTACATCCTAGATATTAGACCTCTATCAGAAGAGTAACTGGCAGAAATTTTCTCCCACTCTGTCAGCTGTCTGTTGAGGTTCTTGATAGTTTCCTTTGCACAGAAGTTCTTCAGTTTAATGGAATCCCATGTATTGATCTTCCTTTGAGTTGCTTGTGCTTTTGGGGTCTTGTTGAGAATGTTTTTACCTGTGCCTATATGTTGAAGTATTGGTCCTATGCCCTCTTCAAGTATCTGCAAGGTCTCTGGCCTGACTTCTAGGTCTTTGATCCACCTTGAGTTGACTCTTGTGCAGGGTGAGAAAGTGGGGTTTATTTCCATTTTCCTGCATATGGTTAACCAGTTTTGCCAACACCATTTGTTAAAGAGGCTATCTTTTTAGTATTTAAATTATTCATGTCAGTGATTTTGCTCACTCTCTTCATTTCCCTGGGCTTTGGTGAGCTGGTACAGTCTGCAGGCATGGGGGAGTGAACCGTAAGTATCCAGATGTGGCTGCCCTTTGTTCTCCATCAATGCTTGCAGTGATTTGACTACTTTGGTCTTTCGGTGTTGGCCTATAACCCTGTGCATGGTCCTAAAGTGTAAGCCTGTATTTACTGATGTTTTATCTCATCATGACTATCAGATCCCATCAGTCTGCCAGTCCCTTCCTCTCCTTGGGGACTGCTTAAGCCATGGGAAATTCCAAATGTTTTCCTATGACAGTGGTGTGCTGAAGCCAACTTGTACAGCTCACAAGGGTTGATTGTGTGAATCTCTTCCCATCTCATGTTTAGTAACTTTACCATGGTAGCTTGAAATTAGCTTTGTGGAGTCTTCACACCATTGGAACACTCTGTGTTTCAGTTTCCTATTGATTCTGCAACAGATTACCATAAATCTAGCAGTTTAAAACAACATAAATTCATTGTCTTAATTTTGGAGATTGGAAGTCCTATAGTCAAGGTGCAAGCAGGTTATGTGTCTTTTTAGTGCTCTAGAGGAGGAGAATCCATTTCCTCATCATTCCAGTTTCGGAGACCACCTGTATTACTTGGCTCATATTTCCTTTCTTCATTTCCAAAGCCACCGAGGTATCATCTTAAAGTTGCTCTCCTACTCTCCAGTCTAAGCTTCTGTTGTCACATCTCAAACTTCCTCTCTGCTTTTGTCTCCACCTTTTCTGGCTGTGCAATCCTGCCTCCTTCTCAAGGACCCTATATTTACATTGTGTCTACCTGGATAATCCATGATACTCTCAAAGTCCTTAGCTTAATCACATCCTCAAAGTTCCTTTTGCCATGTAATTTTCATAGGGTTTGCAGATTAGAATACCAGAATATTGGGGGAGTCATTTTTTTTCTACCACACCCTAAAATTAAGAGATAATTTATTTTCAAGAGAAGCCTTTGTTAAGCATTTTACCACCACACACACACACACACACACACACACACACACACACACACACACACACACAAAACCTCATGACCCTCTGGTACCTTGAAAGATATAAGGTGTAAGGTCATAACTTTTCTTATGGTAGACATGCCACACTACCATTGGGAGGTCAATTCTCCATGCCTCCTGCATATAGGGAAATCTATAAGGCCTCTAAATTGAAGCATAACTACTGTCTAGTCTCAAGGATTTCTGGAGTTTTTTTTTATCAAAACTTGGACTGAGGAATGCAAGGTGTTCGTGAACCTACTTTGCTATTTAAGCTGCTATTTCTCTCTGGTGTTTCCTCTGTTCTCAGCTATTGCAATTTACCTTATTTCAAATGGAAAAACTTGCTTTTATATCACTATGAATTCATCCTGAAACTGTGTTTATCAAATAAACTTTATCTCTCTTCTGGGTGTTACTTCTTAAAAGCTAAAGGCAAGATTTTAGAACTCAACAAACCCTTTCTCTCTCAAAAATCTAGTGTCTCACAAATCAAAAGCGCCTGCCTTTTAAGATTCCATTTATTTTCAAGTTTCAAAATCCTATTTTGAACCTCAAAGTCAATAATTGCTATTTTGCTCTCCCTCTAAAGCTATGACAACCACTGAATAATAAATGGGTAGAGGGTTTCCGGGCAACTAGAATATCATATAGCATTTTTATCTTTTGACATAGCTAACAATGTGGTAGCACCTGTATCAAAATGCCAAGCAGGTGGTACACACAATGCATACTGTAGAAGTTCAGAGGATGGGGGGGTCTGTGGGGGATGAAAGGCTCATGATACTGGAAGGGCTGAGTGAAGCCAGGGTGGATGGTTTGGGTTCAGGCAGGGAACAATAAGAAGGGGGTCATGTCCAGCATGGCCAGGAATGCACAAGGATCAGAGCCTTTCCACAGACCAGAGGGGAACATCAATGTGGCGAAGTCCTAGGGAACCTGATAGCAGAAGGTGCTGAATGGCAGGCCTAGAAGTCAGGACACATTTCCATTCCCAGAGAAAGAACTCTGTGGACATGCTGTGAGCGATCAGACACCCGAGTAGAGGAGCATGATTACAGCATGTCTACCTAAAACCAAAGTTAATCAGAGACCAATATACCCCTGCATAGTACTTTTATAGAGCACCTTTGGCATGTCACCAGACCTTTACCTGTGCATCACAGATACTTCTCTAACCAACCCTGGGAAGGATTTATGCTACTGGAGAGGTACTGCACTTTGGCATATTTTGAAATTCTCTTATAAGTAGTTTACCCTTGATATTTACTATTTAGTAATTAGCTCAGTTTGGGGATGGGCAAAGTATGTATGTATGTGTGTGGTGATATGCATGTGTGTGTGATGTGTGTGTTGCATGTATCTGTATATAAGTTGTGGCATGGGTGCAGTACATGCATGATATGTTTGGTGTATATGTGTGTATGGGATAAATGTGTAGTGTGTGTGTATGTGTGTGTGTGTGAGAGAGAGAGAGAGAAAGAGAGAGAGAGAGAACGAGAGAGAGCGAGAGCGAGAGCGAGAGAGAGAGAGAGAGAGAGAGAGAAAGAAACAGAATCAATATAAATGAGAATTTAGACTAGTGCTATAGTATTTAAGAGGGTCAGTTCTGGAGCCAGCCTTCTAAATTGAGGCCTGGATTCACCACATGGTAAACTTACTTGCCTTCTTCATGTCTTAGTTTCCTTATCTCTAAAAATAGGGTAATAATACTGTCTTCTTTTGATGTTGTGAGTTAATACATGTAAGACGCTTGGAAACAACAACAAAAAAGTGCATAGAACATAGATGGCACTCAGTAAGTCCTAGCTGTTGTTTGGTAACCTCATTTACACTTGGGTTTTGGGTGATGTTTAAAGGTCTCTCTGCCCTTTCTGCTGGATGATGGCCCTTTTGAAGCAGTAGGCAGTGACAGTTTAGTATATAACTGTTAGATCTGAGCTAACAGAGAAGATTTTTCTTCGTGTCCTTGCTGATCTCCAGCATTACGACTTGTCTTTGAATTCACTGCGGATTTTGACAACACACAAAATCCCAAGCTGCTTGCCTCTTCAGATACCTGCCTGGGACAATGAAGAATAGAGAAAGCACTCCAGTATGCTCAGATAGTAAGAAAAAAAAGAGGAAGTATTTTATAAAGAGAGTAGGTGAGTGGCCATCAAATATTAACCAGTATTACTACAACTTATCAACTCATTAGTAGTAGCATGTGTTCATGGAAGAAGCAATGTCAGTTGCTCATGCAACCTTTTATTCCCTTTTTGATAAGATTTTATTGGTGCCTTGTAACCATGGTTATATTGAGGTTTAGTGTGATAGAAACACAGATGCACACAGCACCTGATGCATTTCCCTCTAGATCCCACCCCATTCCCTCCTCCTCTCCATTTGTAATATTGACATTGGTATTGGTAGCTTCATGAATATACACAGGATTATTCAGACTGTTTCCTTTATCAAGTTTCCCCTCCCCTTTTCACCTCCCTCTCCAAAGCCCCTTCCACTATTCTACTGCCATCTTTTCACATTTATTTGAAGACTCTTTTGTTGTCTGGCTTTTTCCTAGCTTCCACAAATGAGAGAAACATGTAACCCTTCACTTTCTAAGACTGACTAATCTCAATCAGCACAATATTCTCTAGTTATCCATTTTCCTCCAAATGACATAATTTTCTTCTTCTTTATGGCTGACTTTTATTCTGAACAGAGAGAAAGGCCTGTGAAAAGACTCTGAGTTTCCCTCTAGAATTAATGGGAACATCCCTGACTGATAGTTAAAAGACTGACATTCCGTGTGGGTAGCCAGGAGCCAGGGGTTGAAGAAAACTCATTTCATGCTACCTGATCCAGAGAGGTTTTTAGGGCATGGACAGTGAGAGTTGGCTCAGGAGGACTTGTATAAATGTCAGGACTATCTCATCTAGGTCATCAACTACAGAATAGGAAATGACTCATAATTTAATAACAAAAAGTTAAGCCCTTCTGACTTTTGTAACTGAACACATGTACCAAGAAGCATTAATATAGTGTATGTCTCCTGTCAAACACAATAATAACTTATCCTTCTCTATTCTGCTTTATTTTATTGTCTTTTCCTCTAGATGGTAAGGTTGATGAGGGCAGAAACTTGGCCTCACTTGTCCATGGTTATAACTCTACTACCTAAAACCATTCCAGGCACACGGCAAATCTCTATACTTAGTTGTAGACTAAATAAATTAATGAATGAAGTAATTAATTAATAATAAAACCATGTCGGATAAAATATAACATGGTACTTCATTACATTGGAGAACAATGGAACCATTAAAAGTGACAAAACATATTTAAATCTTTACTATTGGCACTATCAATGAGTATTCAATAATTTAAAAATACTCAGTGGCACTGAGTATTTTTCAAGATGTATACATAATTTTATACTTAGTGAAAAACAGTTTGCAAAATATATATATATATATGCATGTATATATACATATATACTTGCTGAGAAATATCTATATATATATTTGCTGAGAAAAATATATAGACTATGTAAATAATAATATTTATGGGGGATAGGAGACTTTTACTTCTTACTTATACCTTTCTGTATCATCTGAAAAAATTAAATAAAAGTATAGTTTGCTTTAAAAACCAGAGAAGTAATTCTCTTTAAAGTAAATCTTTTCTGAGCATGCAGAACTTTCCATGAAATCTTGTCCCTGCTTTAATTTTCCACAGCTACTGAATGCAACAAAAATCTTGGCACTTGAGATATTTGAGAAGTATCCAGATAATTCCTTCTGCTTGATTAGTAGGGAATTGAACTTCTTGGCACTTTAGGAGGAAAATAAGAATAAAATTCCAGCTTCTGGCATAAAGTAAACTTAAGACATGTTTGTTAAGTGGAGTGAATGAAGTAAAAACCTTATACATGACTCATTCTTTACTGAAGTAGTCTCTGTTGGCTATAGGTCGAGGGACTTGATCTGTGACATTCTGGAGAGCTGTGACAATCCTTCCAATTTCCAAGTCTTTCTTCTTCCACCAAATATATTTCTCAAAATTCTACACTTCTCTGTTAGGTAAGAATGAATGGGAATGGCTTGGTCAGCAAAAGTGATTGGTTTTCATGTGAGAACCATTTCATGTATTTCTTGATAGAAGTAGACCTAGTTCCATCTCACAGCTTTGCAGATTGAGCTGGTAAAACCATGGCTACCAGCCTTGCTTTCTGAGTTTCAGTGAGATTTGGGAATTTTAAAGTCTAATAAGGACCACAATCATTTTCAATCTTAAGTTAGAGGAACAGATAGCTTAACAGTGGCACACTAAAATAACCACTAATATAACTATAGCTCTGACTCAGTATCAAGCACTAGACTCAATTCCTAACTTGCATTGTGACCCTCTGGCTACCTCTAGGGTTCCATGACAGGCCTCTTACTCAGGGAAGGTTGGTACCCTCCTTGAGGTCATGACCCATGTGGACATTAAATAACACATCTGGCACACATAGCCAGCTCTCCGCCACTCTAGAGACTGTCTTTATTGAGTACAATTTTGGCCTGTATTTATTTTTTTATAATCTTTCTATTATGCCAATAATGGAACAACTATGTACACATTCTTCATCCCCTTTGATTCCCAGACAGTCCCATTTGGGTTCATTACAGAAAGATTTGGAAACTCTGTGAGAGTCCTTGTCAACAGCAGGGAGTATTTCACAATAAGAGTGCAGAAGACCTGCTTTGTTTTATTATTAATTTTGTTTTGAGTCTCAAATTTAACCTACGTTAAAACTTTTAGCTATTTTTGGATATAACATAAAAATATAAAACTACATTTGAGGTTAAATGACATGCTGGTTTAATTAGCCAACAGATAAGCAAAGATTCTATTCAGTTGGAAAAAGACATTTTTTATTGGCTTTACATAAATGAAAAAGGAGCAGGTTCATTTGATTTCACTTAATTGATTTTATATTTAAAGGGAAAATAGGGTGTTTATAGTTATAAACATATATCTCATTAGCTGGAACTTTACCCAGCTTCTTCATGAAGTCATGGCTATTTAGGACAGCAAGAGGCAAATTTATTTGCAATAGTCTGCTCACATAATGATGTTGAAAAAGGACAACTAATTTCAACATAAAATATCAGGGAATAAACACAGCTACCCAAATATAAGAGATGAATCACTTAGGTATTAAAAATGATATGGAGACCAGTTAATTGCCAGGATCTGAAAGTCAGAAATCTAATTCAATTAAATAGATACATGGTGAGATGGTGTTCATTTTCAGTATCCTTTTGGGCTAATAATTAAATGATAGATTTAGAAATTACTTGCTGGGTGGTGGACTGCTGGGCAGAAAACATGGCATTCTTTCACCAGCTGTGCCCACTTGCAAGTACCAAGGAATTGCTCTTTTCCGACTTGGAGAAAGTGAGATGAAATTCCCATCGAGAATAACCTCTTTCCTCTGCCTTCTCTCTCACATGACAGTCAAAATGAGAGAATATTCTCCCTGGAGGGCCATGCTATATTGCTACTTGACTTGTAATAAGTGTCAGGAGAATAGCATCAGGAAAATGGAAACTAACCCTTAGCAACCCTGTTCCTGCTCCAGGAAAACCTGACTGTCTGGCTCATAATGGGAAAAGTCTCTGCCTACCTGCCTCAACCTGCAAACATCTCTACCTCCTTCTATTCCCAGAGGGGACATTGTCTTAATAGTATGTCCAGGACAGCTCTTCCATTGTTATCTCAACTTATTCAACTTACTGCATACCTAAAACTGTTTTTTTCTAGATGACTGTCTGATGAAAGCCAGAAGTGCATGGTGATATACGAGTTCTTGTTGGTGTTTTTCCTGGGTGTGTGTAATCATGTGCTAACAGACTGTATGTTGGGTCACTCAGACCATCACAGGGTCTGGGGTTCCATTAGAGGCAGACAGGAAGAATAGACACTCTAACTAGACACAATTGTTTCTTCTATCAGATAACCTCATAGCACATTGTAAATGTGTTTTGCTATTTATTTGAACCATATTTGAATGCTAATCTGGCTGGCCTATGCTGGGCCTTACATATATCAGGGTTTCATAAAGATTTGTATATAATCAAGTGAATAAATGTGCGATGAAGGGGGGAATACAACATTATGTCATCTTGCTAGGTACTGGTCAAAGTAAAGGCAACAAATTTAAATAATGAAAGCTAACATGTATGTGCTCACATTTGATGTGGAGTCCTGATGAACAGAACAGTTTCTTAACTACTTGTCACTACTGGCTATTTTCAATGTAATTCACTCAAAAATGCTTTGTGTATTTAAACATAAGTACCACTTCCTCCTCAGGCAGCTGATAACACTCCATGGTGAGGGACTGGTGGGTGGGATGGGTAAGAAAGGGGAAATGTTGGTAAAAAAGTACAAAATTTCAGTTAGACTTGAGCAAATTTTAGTGACATAATCCAGTCTTCTACATTCCACACATCTTAGTCTGTGAGGGCTGCCATAACAAAATACCATAGAGGATGTGGCTTGAACAACAGAAATTTATTTTCTCTTAGTTCTGAAAATTAGGAGGCCAAGATCATGGTAAAAACACAGTTAGGGGTTAGGTACTGGTGAGGTCTCTTCTTGCTGGTTTGCAGAGGGCTATCTTTTCACTGTATGCTGGAGAGAGAGAGAGAGAGAGAGAGAGAGAGAGAGAGAGAGAGAGAGAGAGAGAGACAGACAGACAGACAGACACTGAAATTTTGAGAGATTGATTCTTTCCTGAGGGCCCACCCTCACGACTTCATCTAAACATATCTTCCCAAGGTCCTATTTGCAAATACCATTGCATTGGTGTTGGAGTCTCAACATATGAATTATGGGGAGGAAACAAAACGAGAAATCTTATTACATTATTGACTGGTATACATTTCTTTTTTCTGATTAGGGGATTAATTTGAATTGGTAGCTGTTTTAGCCTGTTCAGGATTCTATAACAAAATACCATAAACTCAGTTGTTTATAAACAACAGAATTTTATAGCTCACAGTCTAGAGACGGAGAAATTGAAGATTAAGCCTATAAAAGGCTCAGTGTCTGGTGAGGATTCAGTTTTATGTAATTGGTACCTTCTCACTGTGTCCCTACCTGGTGGGAACAGCAATAAACCATGTGAGTTGCATTATCTCCACTTCCCACCAATGCATATCTATTTTGTTCTTGTGATCCTGAGGCCTCTCTTGTCATTACAAGGGATCCCTCCCTAAAACATAATCATCTCCCATAAAGGCTTCATTTGCTAATACCATTGCCTTGGGGTCAGGATTTCAACTATGGATTTTTTTGGGAATACAATAATTTAGACCATACAGGAGCAGTGTATTTAGGGAAAAAATTTTGAAGCTTTATGGTCTGTTATCTGGTTTGTTTGCCGTATCCAAGCACACTTTCGGTTTATCATTTGAATTCTGAATTTCTTCAAAGTAAAAAGAAGCCAAGAAGTCAGGATGTACAGTTTAGTGAACTCTTGAAATGCCATTCAAGGAAAAGCATTATTATTCCCTTGCTCTAAGATATTTGACCAAGGTTGTGGAAAGTGGTTGGTGAAATTGATACTTATTTGGTGGATGACCACATATGATATTTTAAGACAGTGGACACATGATTAGAAAGGAATTTAGTGAAGGCAGAACACAGTAGTTCACCTTCCCCTGGTTCTAGCTTTTTTTGGGGGGGTATTGCCAACATTATCTAATCATGGGCCCACCTCCTTTAGGCTTTAGAAAAATTATCGGTAAGTGACCTAGCTTTGAAGTATAATTATATCCTTTATCAGTTGTATGACCCTGGACAAATCATAACACTTCAGTAAACTTAAGTTTCTCCTCTCTAATAATATGGTTTAAAATAAATTTGTCTGCCTCTTCATTACTGAAGATCAAATGGCAGATAATGTTGTTGACAATATAAGTAGTCAAATTGACATGCCTAACTTCTGATTCTGAAAAGGTGAGATTATTTTGTGAAAGTAAAGTTATTTTAAAAACTTAGGCTCCCAGTCCCTTCTCTGAAGAAATGGGAATATACTCTATAATCCAACACATTAATAATCCTGTAGTGAAATGTGTGAATATTTACACAAAGTGGGATGTGCAAAGACTGAAAATAACCACACAATAGTTCCAGTCAAGTTTGACCACAAAAGAAGTTCAGTTGAGGTCAGAAAAATTTCAACTTTTGAAATTTTTTGAAAAATTTTGGAATTGCAGATAACAGACTGAGGATGTATAATAAGAAATAACTCTTGATATCACTTTGATAGAATATAATTGACTTCTCAAAGGTAAAATCTTTGCCATATAATTTAGCTATAGTTGCAGATTGTGAAAATAATGTTTGGACAATGGTTTCATTTTTTTATTTTCATACTTTTGTTAATGTGTTGTAATTATATATCATAGTGAGGTTCCAAGTGATATAAACATATATGCATGCAGCACTTGGTGTATTCCATTGAGAAATGCAATTCCAAGGACAAATACCTGAGAAGTCATGGTTTCGTGGATTCATGACAATGATGAGTATCAAGGCTAAAGCTTTACTGAATGTACAAAGAGCACGGTATAACATGGGCTGTGGTATTATATCATATGTAATTTGCTGCTATGTAGGTGATAGATGATCTTACAATGGAGCTTTCTTTTGAAAATGTTCTCAACAGGGGAAATCAGTTTGAAAATTAATCACTTAGTTTTTACTTATTCTTTGAAAAATCACACTCAAGCTATCACAAAATCATTCATTGGACCTAGTGTCCCGTGCAAATGGGGAAAGATTCTGTTTTTCTACTAGGGTGACCTCCATAGTAAGATAGACCAAAGGGTGTGGCTCTCTATGATATTTGCGGTAGAGAAGATAAATCTTTGGTTTGGTTTTGTTTTCTCTGAGCCATTTCTTGCATCATAACATTCCCTGTGGTGATTTTTACCCTGAAGTTATTACATCTACCTGATCATCAGAATCACCAGGGAAAACAAGTCAGATATTTAGTGTATTTTACTAGGAGATTGAATAGGAACATTAAAAATCTCTTTGTTTATTTTGTTCTGATGTGCATCTAAAGCTTGGGAAACTGGAATTCAGCCTTCAGATTATACCACCTCTCAGGTCACAGCACCAAAAATCCAATTTAGGAAGAGAAAGTCAAAGTGCACAGTGGTCAACTGCAGATTCCTGAGGAGTTCTGCATTTTGAAAATTTTAAAAGAATTTTGAGAATTGACCAGTAAAGATTTATTGGATCCAAAGGCTCCCTTTTATCTATGTTAGAAAATATCCTTCCCAAACATGTAAGTTGGGGGAGTCCAGCACAGGAAAGAAGTCCTCATGGGGGAGTTGCTTTTGAACTTCCTTCTTTTGCTCTGGGCTTACAGTGTTAAGTTCATTTATGCACTCCTTAGGGGAAACAAGCTAGAGGGCTTTAGCACAGCAGAATACCACATGTACTGGGTTGGTGCACAGCAGGTTCACAAGCTCAGATGTTTATAGGTACTAAAGAGGCAAGTTAAATGTATCAATTATTGGGAATATGGGGAATTTGGTAAAGTCTTCCAAAATTGGGCAAATCTACTCGGTCTTCAGTCAATTATTGACAGGGGGAATGTGAACCCAGTATTATAGGTTTGAAAAAAAATAAAAAAGAAAAAAAGTCTAGGTCTTCTTGTGAAATATCTCACTTTCTAAAGGGAGACAAATATTTTGACAACTCTATTAGAAATTATCATCATCTTAGTCAACATTCTCATTGATATAATCCAAAAGACATGACCACACATCTTAGAGGAAAGATTTATTCACTCACAGTTTTTGGAGGCTCTGTGTTCAGTTCTCGTTCACCAGCAGCAACTCTTCCTTAGCAACCAAGCTCTGTTTCTAACATTACTACTTTGTTTCTGTGAAGGCCAAGGGGGTACTCTAAATCCAAACCATTACAATTATTACCTCCATTTTGCAGAAAGGGAAATATGTGAAGTGAATGTGATAATTTGAATTATTCAGATTTTACCCTCTCCCTCCTTCAGCCAGAGACAGGATGCATTTCTCTGACCCATGGCTGATAGTGTCAACCACTTGACTTGCAGTGGCTCAGGGAATGTGAACAAAAGTGACGACATGCCAGTTTCAAGCCAAGGATGAAAGGAAATCTGCTGTATCTGCACTTCTGTTATTCCTACTAGTTTCTTGGTAGGAGGCTGGTAGGATGCAAGAGTCATAGAGACAATGTAGTACCCACCTGCAACTCCAGGCTGAGTCTAGTTCAACCTGGCCTAGATCAGTCATCACCTAGGTAACCTTAAAATGCATGAATAAGAATAAAAGGCACTTGTTTATATATCACTAATTTGTAGAAGATATTTGACAAGATAACTACTATAGGGAGTTTATAACTTGTAAAGATTATAAACTGGTCATTATTTAGTCAGGATTTGGACATGGATCTAGTAAATCTAAAGTCATTAATTACTAGTGTAGTCATACACTACATGGTGATATTTTGGTCCAAGACTGACCACATATATGATGGTGGGCCCATAGGATTTTAATAGAACTGAAAAAACTATTGCCTAGTAGAGTCATAGTCAATAAATCACATGATTGTCTGATGCTGGTGTCAACAAACCTACTGCTCCACCAGTTTTGATAAAAGTATAGTGCCTGCAATTATGTATAGTACTTACTACTTGGTAATAATGAATACTGTTTTATGTATTGATATAATTACATAATTATGTCTTATGTATTGACTATCGTTTTGATCACTATTTTAGAGTATACTCCTACTTATTAAAAAAAGTTTACTAAAAACAATATGCCATGTTGCACCAGTAGCAACCTCATTCATCTTCTGTGTACTGTGTCAAGAGGCCATGTGACATGGTTGGGCTATGCCATCCAGGTTTGTGTGAGCACTCTCTATGATGTTAGCACAACAATAAATCAACTAATGATGTGTTTCTCAGAAGGCATCCCTGTTGTTAAGTGGCACATTACGATATTCCTTACTTACCAGTATAGTAGATCACCAGTAATATATTATTTGATAATTCTTGTTCAAAGTCATGATCTTGTCATGCTGTCTTGAAATTATTTTAAAATATGAAAGAAAAGTAGAAATTGCACCTGGGAAAATTTTATTATTTTTAAATTTAATTTCTAATTATTTGAAACTGCTTGTTGCCATAGGTTACTTGGGCAACAGGATTGGTAGAAAACTGCTTTGGACTCCTCCCTCCCCTGCCACAAGAAATCAATATCTTACACACACTTATGTAAATGTATTTTTGCCTTCTTCCCAATCCAGATTAATCAGATGACATTTCTCCAGCCAGACATTCCCCTTCCTAACTCTTTTACCTGGCCTGGGGCATATAGATTTACCTTATCTTATCTTGTTGTTAGATTCCTAGGGCTGCCACAACAGAGCGTCACAAACTGGTGACTTACAAGAAGAAAAATTGATTCTCCCAAAGCTCTGGAGGCTAGAAGTCTGAATTTAAGGTGGGTCCTTCCTTGCCTTGTCCTAGCTCCTGCCTGTTGATTGACAGTATTTGGAGCTGCTTGCACAGCTTCACAAGTCCAGCCTCTGTCATCATAAGATATTCTCCCCGTGTCTGTGTGTCTTCACATGGCACCTCCCCTTAGAAGGATCACAGTAATATTGGATCAGGTGCTCATTTTACTCTAGTGTTACCTCATTTAACTAATTATACCTTCAATGATCCTATTTCCAAATTAGGTCATACTCTGGTGTCTTGAGAGTTTAGGACCTCAACATGACATTTTGTGGGGACACACAATTCAGCCTGCACCATACACCCTGAGTCTGCATGAAGGAAGGGACCTGGCAGTTTTGAGAATTTGTTGGCATCCTTCTCCAGAGGCTATGCCTATGTCTCCTTTGCAGGTTCCCAGGTCTGCTGCTCCTCTGGGATTTTCTCCTCTGGGCTTTGTGTAGCTCCCACCAGTTTCAGCAGTGAAATTGTCTTCTGTAGTAGGTCCTTACTCAGGGAGCTCTCAATTCATTTTTCTTTGAGCAATATTTTTTTCTGCTCACTGAGTGAATATCTTTGCCCCAGGTGGCCAGGCTTTTTCATTACTTGAAAAATCCCTCAAACTCCAAATAAAAAAGCACCACAAGTTAACCGTATTTCTATCTATTTTTCCCCCACATAAGCACAGAAAAGGCATCAGGGAATAAAAGCTAAAATGCCACGTGCCCTGACAGTTTTCCCACACTGATTGCCTTTGATGCTGGTTGATGCAGTAAAGATTGTCAGTTAGACTGGAAAGTTGGGCGCTAGAAGCCCAGTAACTTCTCATACGGGTCTTTCCCACTGTGCTGTTAAACTTTGCCCACTGCCTTCTGTTAGGCAGTGAAGCTTCAGGTCTCATGGGTCTTCTGGAGAGTCTGAAAGGAAGGTCCTGAGAGTTGTGGCCATATGGAAAGGTAATGGTGTGTGGGTTTCCTTGTTCCTAACCTAGGTAGCTCTGAAAGCATCAAAGGTGGCTAAGAATGAGGAGTTAGATTATCAGGCATGGAGTGAATGAAGGCTCATGAAATTTTAATCACTTAAGAAACATGTTTCTTGCCAGATGTGGTGGTACACATCTGTAATACCAATACTTGGGAGGCTGAGACAGGAGGATCACAGGTTTGAGACTAACCTCAGCAATTTAGGTAAGGCCCTTGGCAACTCAGTGGGACACAAAATAAAAAGGGCTTGAGATATAGCTTGGAGGTAGAGGCCCCGGGATTGAATCCCAAGTAACACACACACACACACACACACACACACACACACACACACACACACACCTCTAGGTATTATTACATATTCTGAAGTGTCTGTTTTTTCCTCCAGTGATTCCTGTGTGTCTATACTTCTTATTTCTTACTTGATTCTGATTTTTCTCTACTCTCCAAGGAACCAACTTCAACTTGTTGGTCCCAGATTGTCTTTCTTGCATGACACCGTGGTTCATTTTTAATCTTTTATGTCCAGCTCCTTTCTCTGGGGTGAGATGACATTACCTCACTCTGACTCCCTAGTATAGGAAAGAAAAATGTTGGAATTTAGTGGAAGGCAGTGGTTCCTAAATTGTTTTATGTATAAGAAACTCTTTTAATTTCCACAATAATATTTGCCCACCTTTACAGAAGGTGACTTTTTGTGGATTCTATTGTATATTATGGCTTCTGCATTAAGGGTCTCCTCAGAGACCCTCTAAGAACTTGGAATCATGGATCCAAACACTAAGTGTCTCTCTCCAGGCTGCTAGTTCTGTTTGGTGTTCCTTTGAGCTGAAGTGAGTTACCTGAATAAAAAGCGCTCCTTCCTTCCTTCCTTCCTTCTTTCCTTCCTTCCTTCCTTCCTTCCTTCCTTCCTTCCTTCCTTCCTTTCTTCCTTCCTTCCTTCCACTCAGTGGGCTCTGTGTTGAAGTTCTTGATAGTTTCCTTTGCTGCACAGAAGCTCTTCAGTTTAATGCAATCCCATCTATTGATCTTCCTTTGAGTTACTTTTGCCTTTGGAGTCTTGTTGAGAAAGTTTTTACCTGTGTCCTAGCTTCCACATATGAGAGAAAACACATGACCTTTCATGAAGTCAGAAACTTAAGCAATTTGAGAAATCATCCTAAAGGAAAAAAACCCCAAAATTATGAATATAAAATTAGGTAGAAAAGTGAATAATTAGAATGAGGAAAGAAATGATAACTTACAAATTAAAAAAAATTAAAGCCAACAAGTGTCATCAGCATCAGGAAATTAAAAAAGTACGCTATTGTATTACTATTAATAATATGCATTGCCTGACTTCATTCTAGTAGGGTTTTCACATATATTTTGGCAGCATATTTTTGTTTGACAACAGTTTTATAAAATTTTTATAGTGAGAATAGGAAAATATCACATCTTCCTCACAGTTTAAATTGGTTTGTCAATTTAAAGAATACTGATAGATTAAAGATTTTTTTTTAAATATTTAAGTTTCACAATTTATTCTTGCAAATATCAAGCACCTGCACTTTTTTCCTCAGGTACTGCTTGTAGACCTATTGCATCTTTGGTTAATCTAATGCTTTCATTTTTCCAGGGATGACCCTGAAGGCCAGGTACAGAAGCTGAGGCAGCTAGACCAGAAGCTGTTCTATGAAGCTGTTCTATTTTGCCCTTTCAGATCTTGGTGCTATAACAAAGTACTCTGTGCTGTGTGGCTGACAAAGACAAAAATTTAGTGGCCACTGTTCTACAGTGAGATCAAGACTTTTAATTTCTATACTTTATTGAGAACATAAGGTATTTGTTTTTCTCTGTGCAGGGAGGAGGGATGTAGAGAGGTTTCATAGGTTCTTAGAGTGGGCAACATCTCTTTCTGGGGGTGCTGGTACAAAATATAGATATATTTGTTACTGATTATATTTATTTGCCTAAAGAAGGTAGATTTCTGGGAGATATGGAGAATTTTTTTTCTGAAAAAGGGGCTGTAAGCCAAATATGTTTGGGAACTTCTGGTAGGTAGCAAAATATGGTTAGATAGGAGAAATTAATTCTCGTGTTCTATAGCACACAGTAGGGTAATTATAGTCTACCAAAATATATGAAATATTTCAAAATATCTAGGAGAGTTCAGAGTTTCTCAATACATAAAAATAAAAGGTTTGAGCAAGTAGAAGTGCTAATTACCTTGATTTTATTATTACACATTGTATACGTCAATTGCCTTACCTTGCTTTACGCAGTAACATGTATAAGTATTATGAATAAATTTTTTAAAAAGGAAAGAAAGCTAGGAATTTATTCTTTATGCTTATAGAGGCTGAGTGTGAGAGCAAGGATCCAGCATTTTTGGGTTCTAGTGAGGGGACTCCTCCTTAATCTCAGCCTGCAGACTTCTTCTGGGGTCCTTATAAGGTAGAGAGCAGGCTAGTTTTTTTGCCTCTTCTTTTTTTATTTTTATTTTATTTATTTTTAATTGGTGCATTGTAATCATACATCTTTGTTAGGTACAAGCTGGTATAGGTAAAGACATACATGCACACATTTCTCATTTAACCCTTTCCCAATTCCCACCCTACTCCCTTCTCTTCCCTCCTTCTCAAGGTCAGTTTAACTATTGACTTTGATGTATTCATGAAAGTGCATCATGCTCATTAGGGTGTCCCACCTCTCCCCATCACTTTCCATTAAGTTAAATTCTTTGTTCACCTAAGGATTCTCCTTCTTCATCTGGAGTCCCTTTTATGTCCAATTTTCTCCCTAGCTTCCACATATTAGGGAGAGCATACGATTTTTTACTTTTTGTGACTGACTAATCTCACATAACATAATGTTTTCCAGTTCCATCCATTTCCCTGCAAATAACATGATTTTGTTCTTTATGGCTGAGTAAAATTCCATTGTGTACATATCCCATAGTTTTGTAATCCATTCATCTGTTGATGAATGTCTTGGCTGGTTCCATAGTTTAGCAATTGTAAATTGTGCAGCTATAAACATAGATACACATGCATTGGTCTGATAGTTTTGTTTCCGTTCTTTTGAGTAGATATCCAGAAGTGGTATTGCTGGATCATATGGTACGTTTATCCCATTCATCTGAGGATCCTCCATACTGTTTTCCAAATGGTTGCACTAATTTACAATCCCACCAACAGTGTATTAGGGTTTCCATTTCTCCACACCGTCGCCAGCATTTGTTGTTGTTTGTGTTCTTGATAATTGCCATTCTGATTGGAGTTAGGTAAAATCTCAAGGTAGTTTTGATTTGCATCTCTCTGATTGCTAATGATGTTGAACATTTCCTCATACATTTATTGGCTATTTATTTCTTCTTTTGTGAAGTGTCTATTTAGTTCCTTTTCCCATTTTTTGAATTGGGTTGTTTGTTTTCTTAGCTGTGAGTTTCTTGAGTTCTCTGTATATCCTAGATACTAGTCCTTTATCAGAAGAGTATCTGGCAAAATTTTTCTCCCACTCTGTAGGGTGTCTGAGTTTCTTGATAGTTTCCTTTGCTGTATAGAAGCTCTTCAGTTTAATGCAATCCCATGTATTGATCTTCCTTTGAGTTGCTTGTGCTTTTGGGGTCTTGTTGAGAAAAATTTTATCTGTGCCTATGTGTTGTAGTGTTGGCCCTAAGCCATCTTCAAGTAACTGCAAGGTCTCTGGCCTGACTTCCAGGTCTTCGATCCACCTTGAGATGACTCTTGTGCAGGTAAGAAAGTGGGATTTATTTCCATTTTCCTGCATATGGTTAACCAGTTTTGCCAACACCATTTGTTAAGGAGGCTATCTTTTTTTCAGTATATGTTTTTGGAATCTTTGTCAAAGATCAGTTGACTGTAAGCATGTGGGTCTGTTTCTGAATCTTCTATTCTGCTCCATTGGTCTATGTGTCTGTTTTTGTGCCAATACCATGCTGTTTTTATTACTGTGGCTTTGTAGTAGATTTTGAAGTCAGGTATTGTGATACCTCCTGCATGGTTCTTATTACTAAGAACTACTTTGGCTATCCTGGACTTTTTGTTGTTCCAAATGAATTTAAGGACTGATTTTTCTATGTCTGTGAGGAATGACCTTGGTAATTTTATGGGTATTGCATTAAATCTGTAGATAAGTTTTGGGAGGATGGCTATTTTGATGCTATTTATTCTGCCTATCCAAGAGCATGGAAGATCTTTCCATCTTCTAAGGTCTTCATCAATTTCTTTTTTCAAGTTTCTATTGTTTTCCATATAGAGGTCTCTTACCTCTTTGGTTAGGTTTATCCCTAAGTATTTTATTTTTTGGAGTATTATTGTGAGTGGAATTGTTTTCTGGATTTCTTTTTCAGTAGATTTATGGTTGGAATACAGGAAAGCTTCTGATATTTTAAGACTGATTTTGTATCCAGACACTTTGCTGAATTTGTTGATCTGTTCTATAAGTTTTTTGGCTGACTTTGTTGGGTCTTCTAAGTGTAGTATCATGTCATCTGCAAAGAGGGATAGTTTTAGTTTTTTTCCCTATTTTTACCCCTTTGATTTCCTTCTGTTGCCTTATTGCTTTGGCTAGAGTCTCAAGTACTATGTTGAACAGAGGGGTGATAATGGACATCCTGGTCTTGTTCCTGTTTTTAGTGGGAACTCTTGCAGTTTTTCTTCATTTAGCATGATATTGACTGTAGGCCTATTGTATATTGCTTCTATGATTTTCAGGTATGTTCCTTCTATTCTGATTCTCTGCAGTGCTTTTAGCATGAATGGGTGTTGGATCTTGTCAAATGCATTTTCAGCATCAATTGGGATGATCATGTGATTTTTGTATTTGATTCTGTTTATGTGGTGAATTACATGGATTGTTTTTCATATTTTGAACCAGTCTTGCATCCCTGGGATGAGCCTGACTTGGTCATGGTGTATAATTTTCTTGATGTGGTTTTGAATGTGCATTGCTAGTATCTTGTTTAGCAGTTTTGTATGTAAGTTCATCAATGCTATAGGCATATAGTTTCCTTTTCTTGAGCTGTCTTTATTTGGCTTTGGTATTAATGTGATGTTGGCTTCATAGAAAGTGTTTGGGATGGTCCCATTTCTTTCTATTTCACTGAATAGTTTGAGGAGTATTGGGATTAGCTTTTCTATAAATGTTTTATAAAATTCACTTGGAAAACCATCTGGTCCTGAGCTTTTGTTTGATGATAAACTTTTTATTGCCATTTCTATTTCTTTGATTTTTATTGGTTGGTTTAAGTTTTCTATATCTTCTTTACTCAATTTAGGAAGGTTGTATGTATCTAAAAAATTGTCAATTTCTTCTAGATTTTCCATTTTGTTGGAGTAGAGAATAGTTTGAGGAGTATTGGGATTAGCTTTTCTATAAATGTTTTATAAAATTCACTTGGAAAACCATCTGGTCCTGAGCTTTTGTTTGATGGTAAACTTTTTATTGCCATTTCTATTTCTTTGATTTTTATTGGTTGGTTTAAGTTTTCTATATCTTCTTGACTCAATTTAGGAAGGTTGTATGTATCTAAAAAATTGTCAATTTCTTCTAGATTTTCCATTTTGTTGGAGTAGAGTTTTTCAAAATAGTTTCTGATAATCCTTTGTATTTCTGCACTGTCAGTGGTAATATAACCTTTTTCATCTCTTATTTTGGTAATTTGGGTTGATTCTCTCTTTTGGTTAGGTTGGCCAATGGTTTATCAATCTTGTTTTTTTTTTTTTATAAGAAACCAGCTTTTGGTTTTGTTGATTTTCTGTATTGATTGTTTTTTTATTCTCTATTTCATTAATTTATGCTCTGATTTTCATAATTTCCTGTCTTCTACTGGCTTTGGGATTGGACTGTTCTTGTTTTTCAAGGGCTTTGAGCTGTGTCATTAGGTTATTTGGTGAGTTTTCATTCTTCTTATATGGGCATTAAGTGCTATAAATTTTCCTCTTAGTACTGCCTTTAAGGTGTCCCAGAGGTTTTGATATGTTGTGTCTCTGTTTTCATTAGTTTCTAGGAATTTTTAAATTTCTCCCCTTACTTCTTCTATGACCCATTGCTTGTTCAGCAGTGTGGTGTTCAGTCTCCATGTGTTTACATGGTTACTCTGGGTCTTCTTAGAGTTGATTTCTATTTTCACTCCATTGTGGTCTGAAAAGATGCAGGGAATTGTGTTACATTTTTTGAATTTGCCAGTGCTCTCTTTGTGGCCCAGAATGTGGTCTATTTTGGAGAAGATTCCATGGGCTACTGAGAAAAATGTGAATTCAACTGTAGTTGGGTGAAATATTCTGTATGTGTCTAATAGGTCTATTTGGTTTATGGTATTATTTAGGTCTGAAGCATCTTTACTGACTTTTTTTTAGAAGATCGGTCTAGTGATGTGAGAGGAGTAGTGAAGTCTCCTAGTATTAGTGTATTGAGATCTATGTGTGACTTTATATCATGCAGAGTTTGTTTTATGAAAGTGACTGTACCTATGTTTGGGGCATAAATGTTGATAACTGTTATTTCCTCTTGCTGGATTGTTCCTTTTACTAGTAAAAGGTGACCTGCTTTGTCTCTTTTGATGAGCTTAGGCTTGAAATCTAATTTATCTGATATCATAGTTGCTACTCCTGCTCATCTTCGATTTCCATTGGCATAGATTATCTTACTCCAGCCCTTCAACCTTAGTTTGTGGAAATCTTTGCTTGTAAGGTGTGTTTCTTGCAGGCAGCATATAGATGGATTCTGGGTTTTAATCTATTTTGCCACCTTGTGCCTTTTTATTGGGGAGTTGAGACCATTTATATTCAGTGTGATTATTGAGAGATGATCTTTAATTCCTAACATTTTGGGTTTTGACTTCTGTTTGCAGTAGTGTTTGTTCTTCTTTGCTTAGTTGTTTGCTTCCTGGAAATTATTGTTTCTCTGGTTCTGACATTTACTTCTTTGTAGTTAATCTCTTTGAGTACTTTCTCTACTTTTGAGTACTGCTGGTTTGGAAGACATAAATTCTTTCAGTTTCTGTTTGTTATGGAAAGTTTTTATATTCCAATCAATTTTGAGAGAGAGTTTTGCTGGGTAGGAGAATCTTGGCTGCAAGTTATTTTCTTTCAGAGTTTGGAATATGTTACTCCAACCTCTCCTGGCTTTCATGAGTTGATTTGGGAGGTCTGGAGTGATTCTAATTGGTTTGCCTCTAAATGTCACTTGGCCTTTTACTTTTGTTGCCTTTAGAATTCTTTCCTTAGCCTCTACATTAGTTTGATTGATTATTATGTGGTGAGGTGAACCTCTTCTTTGGTCTTGTCTAAAGGGGGTTCTATATGTTTCCTGCACCTGTGTATCTACTTCTCTATGTTTGGAAAATTCTCTGATATTACTTCTTTGAAAAGATTGTTTATTCCATTAGTTTCAACTTCTAT
>PVLC010024650.1:0-24420 GCA_004027655.1 Graphiurus murinus | reverse complement strand
AAAAAAAAAAAAAAAAAAAGAAAGAAAGAAAAAGGAAGGGTCAAGCCTTCCTCTCCCCTCAAAAAAAATAGGCTGAGCTGGGCATGGTGGTGCACACCTGCAATCCTGGTGCTTGGGAGGCTGAAATGGGAGTTGCAGTTTCAAGACCAGTCTCAACAGCTTAGTCAGACTGTAAGCAACTATGACCGTTTCAAATAGGACTGGTATAGCCTGGAAGTAGCAGACCACTGGGTTCCACCCCCAGTACCACCACCACCACCACCAAAAAAAAAAAAAAAAAAAAGATAGTGGGGCTGGTTAAGCAGTTAAAGCTGGCTGATAACCCATCCTCCCTCAGAAGGCCACAGGCAGCCCTGCCCCCCAGTATCCTTCCACACTTTCTTCCTGATTTGGGGAGCTGTGGCTCCTGAGGGAGGAGCAAAATAGCAGTGCTCAGAAGGGATAAATAGAACTTTATTTTAAATAAACATTTGCACTCTGTACACAGCCCCAGCTAAGAGGGGCTCAGTCATCCGCTGTCTTGCGCACGTCAAAGCTACCACAGGGTCCCCGCAGCAGCTCTGCCAGCAGTGCAAGCAGCTGCCCGTGCTCCTGCTGCACGCTGGGTGGGAGCGCAGCCAGCTCGCTGCGCAGGCTCCGCTCCACCATGCGGCCCAGGGCCCGCCGCAGCTCCCGCAGTAGCCGCACAGTCCGTGAATCACCCTCCAGCCGCAGTAAGTCACTGTCACTCAGCGAGATGGTGGCCCGGCGCCCATCATCTGGGGGAAGGGAAGAGACAGTGGGGAACTGATGTGAGGCCAGGCCCCTTTGAAGCAGCCTGCACAGCACAGGGCAAATGCTCCCGTTTCTACCTCGGACATGGACGTCCCCATCTGTCAGGAGCAGCACAGCCAGGGGGTGCACCTGGGAGGAGTCCCGGACAAAGACGCTGCCGTTGGACTTGACGGCCATGAAGTACGTCAGCCAGCGGCTCCGTAGCCGTGTGGCCTCCCTAAGCAAGATGGGGTGGTCAGTGAGGCAGGCCCTGGGGCCCTTACCAGCTGCCCTATCTAATCCTGCTTTCTCCCCCACCTGTTAATGGTTGACTTGTGCAGCAGGATGTTGCCAGATTTGGTCCTGTACGTGACACTGTTGGGCTTGAACTTCCCCTGCCGGGTCACTTTGCCTTGCCTCACCTGCAGGATTAGAAGAATTGGAGGGCTCCAGCAAAGGGCTAAGGATGGGAAGGAGGCTGGGGCTGGTCAACTCCTGCCCCTGGAGGAAGCACCTGGATGAGGTTGGGGTAGAGGCCGGCCATCAGCACGCCCTTCACCAGCTCCTCCTCCTCACTGTACTCGTTGCACTGGGCAGAGGGCAGTGTGCAGTCTGAGGGCTTCCCCACCAGGAAGGCCTCATAAATGTTCTCCGAGAACTGCTTGATGAGCCCTGGGGAGGCAAGGTGCAGAGTGAGCGCAGACCCCTGCCACAGAGCCGGGGTGGCGGGCGGGGATGGGGCTGACCGTGGATGAAGCGCAGGCTGGGTGCATAGAGCAGGTTCTCCTCCAGGTAGTTCTCTCGGGAGGTGCGGTCCTGCCAGCGCAGCACCTCCTCCCAGCCGGCCACGGCCCGCACAAAGGCCAGGTGGTCACTGCCACTGTCATGGCTCAACATTGCCTTCACCTGGAGAAGAGGAGCCGCCAAGGTCAGGAAACAGGCTGGAGAAGGCCACCTCAGCGTCAGCAGGAGGCAGAGGGTTTAGAAAGGGCAGCCAGGGGACCGTGGGAAGGGACTGGGTCTGACCTTGTCCACCTCCGCCCGGTTCTGCAGGCTGCTGCTGAAGGGGTCCCGAGTGAGGCAGGAAACCACCACCAGCAGTGGATGTAGGCAACGGAAGATGGCAGCCAGCACTATGGCCTTGGCGAGCCGGGGGTCGGTAGAGATGTGGGCCAGGCGCTGCCCCAGGGTGGTCAGGTACTCACGCTGGTCCAATACGCCTGCAATAGCTCAGCTGTCAGTCCCACCCACAGGCCACTCCTGTCTCAACCCGGCCCAGCCCCACTCACCGATTTCCTGGAGCAAGATCACGGCTTCATCTACTGCCTTGATGTTGGGACTGTCCACGGCCTTGGAGAGGAACTCCACTGCCTAAGTGAGAACAGGCCGGAGCCCCGTGAACTTGAGTCCCGACCCTCGGCAGTGGCGCCCCCAGCCCTCCCTGCCCTGCCGCACCGTCTTCTCAGGCATGTGGATCTTAGCTTGCAGCACCAGGTTCTCAAGAGGCGTGCGCAGGATTTCCGGCACTTGGAAAGGGACCATTTTTTCTAGCCGGCTCCGAGGGAAAAGGTGGTAGGCGAAGCCTGACTGGCAACGGCCTGCCCGGCCCCGGCGCTGGATCACATTTGCTCTGGACACCCATACAGTCTCCAGGCAGGACACCTGGGGAGGGGGCAGGTGAGCAGCAAGATGCCACAGGCCTTCCACACCCTCCCCACCTCTCACCGCCCTCCACAACAGTGACACTGAGACCCCACACAGCCTTCCTAGGACCAAGGTACCTGTGCTAGAGACTGCCTTGGGGCTGCAGTCACCTGCGCCCCGGCCCCCACCCCTCACCCAGAGGAGTACCTTGGTCTTGAGGTCATAGCGCTCCTCCTTGTGCAGACCGCTATCCACCACATGCACGACATCATTGACTGTGATGGAAGTCTCAGCAATATTGGTGGCCAAGACGATCTTGCGCACTCCAACTGGAGGCTGCTGGAATATGGCCTTCTGGTCCATCATGGGGATGTTGGAGTGCACTGATGGGCAGCAAGATACACAGCGGTTATGGGCACACTCCTGTCAGAACTGCCCCCTGGGCGGAAAACATGGCAAGTACTTTGACCCCACCCTGATGAAACCTAGGCCCAGATAAATCACATGACCATCCCCCATAGTTCATGAAGAGTCAAGCACCCTGGTTGGAAACTGGGGCCCCTTCCCAGGTGGGTCCACCCCCAGAAAGGCAGAACTCGTTTTTTGGGCCCATCATCCCTCATACCCGGCCTTCACCTGGCAGGATGAGGTACTTGCTCTCGTGCATGCCCAGGGCCTCCTGCAAGCGCTGCTGCACTCCTTTGATCTCCTGCCAACCAGGCAGGAAGCACAGGATCCCACCTGTAAAGGGCCCTGCAGGTATGAGTCAGCCGCTCCAGAAAATGGATAACAGGGGAAGAAGTCGGGGCACCCACCTGGCTCCCCACGGGCATCAATGTGCAGAACCAGATCAGTCACGAGGTCCAAATCGAGCGCACATTCATCCTCCGACTGGGTGGGGAGGAGAGGCTACAGTCAGTAGGGGTGGGGGACCCGTCCACAGGAAAAGGCCACCGTGCCTTGGGGAGGTAGTGCCACCGAGATCCATTCCAACCCTCACGCCCTTGCCACACAAACATGACTATTTATGCCCATTTCTATTGGGGAGGGCAATTTGCCCCAGACCACGGAGCCTCCGGGTCAGGGAGGAGGGGAAGGCAGAGGAAAGGCCAGCATCCCCGGTGGGATAGGCATGTGTCCTCACCTCATGATGCCGGTGCCGGGGCAGGTACTGGTGTTTGCCCAGCTTGGCCAGGATGTCCTCCAGGTAGTGCTCCTTGACAGGGTACATGAAGCCAGGCACCTTGATGACAGGGCAGCCACCAAAGTAGCGGGAGAAGCGCTCATTATCGCCCGTAGCACTCATGAGCACCAGCCGCAGGGCTGGATTGAGCCGCTGCAGGCCCTTGAGCAGAATCAGCAGGAAGTCTGTGTTGACATCACGCTCATGGACCTCATCCACGATGACATGGCTCACGCCCTCCAGGCTGGGGTTGCTCTGCAGCTTGCGCAGCAGAATGCCCACAGTGCAGAAGAGCAATGCTCCACCCCGGGCCGGAGGCTTGCTTTCCAAGCGCACCTGGAAGCCAACGTTCCGGCGCAAGGAAGGGCCCAGTTCGTGGCTGACCCGCTGTGCCACAGACACAGCTGAGATGCGGCGAGGCTGGGTGATGATCACGTTGCAGCGGGCACCACGGCCCTCGGTCACATACCGCTCCAGCAGCAACTGGGGGATGCGTGTGGTCTTCCCACAACCCGTGTCCCCAGAGATGACCACCACCGGATGCTGCTCGATGGCGCCAAGGATGGTGTCTCGATGTGGGTCCACAGGCAGCTGGGGGGCCTCCTGCCAGAGCGGACCTCGCCGCCGCCACAGCTCCAACAGGCTCTGGCTCAGACGCACCTCCTCTGCTTCTGTCAGGGGCACGTAGGGCTTGCCTGTTATAGGGTCACTAAGGGGCCCGGAGTCCTTCCCCAAGGGCAGGATATCGTCACTCTGCAGCCGAAGTTCTGGGGAGATCCACGTGTTGTCCACGGGGTACTGAGAAACAAGCAAGCAAAGCAGTGAAGGGGAAACGCCACCTTCCTCCTGCACACACAGCCAGCCACTCCACGGGGATTTATCCAGCAATGTCAGGACCCAACCCGGGGCAAGGGGCTCCCGGCCTCCATCTTCAGTGGGGAGAAGAAGGTGTCACCACTGCCTGCTACCCGGGGGGGATCAGGAGCCTCTTACATGATTCAGGAAGGTCTCTATCTTGCGGAGGATGGGCTCAGGCACCTGGATGGTACACGGCCGGCGCTGGGTCTCACCCAACTCACGCAAGGAGGCCAGGTTATACATGGCATGGGTGAGCGGCTCGTTGTTTCTGTCCACCAAGCCCAGGCTCTGTGGAGGAAACATGGATGGCTCAGTCTGGACTCCTGGCTCACAAAGGCTCACACTGTGCAAACCAACCTCTAAGAGATTTTTGGTTTTCAGGTGACACGGTAAAGGAGAGAAATTAGTAATGAAAACATTGATCTTCACAAAATAATTTTTTCTTTTCTTGTGGCACGGAGGATTGAACCCAGGGGCTCCTACCTTTGAGCTATACCCCAGCCCAATTTTATTTCTTATTTGGAAACAGGGTCTCACTAAGTTGTGGAGGGCCTCACTAAATTGCTGAGGCTGGCTTCGAACCTGTGATTATCCTGTCTCAGACTGCCAAGTACTGGGATTAGAAGCATGTGCCACCATGCCCAGTCACAAAATAATTTAAAAAGTCAAATAATTAAAATTAATTTAGAAGGATCTAGGTTCGCTGTCAACCTCAGCTACTTAGTGAGGCTCTCTGCAAGTTAGTGAGACCCTGTTTCAAAATAAGGAATAAAAAAATAGGGCTGGGGGTGCAGCTTGGAGGTAGGATGCCCCTGGGTTCAATCCTCAGCACCACAACAAAAAAAAAAAAAAAAATTCAGAGCCGGGCATCGTGATGCGTGCTTGTAATCCCAGTACTTGGGAGGTTGAAACAGAAAGATGGCAAGTTCGTGGCCAGCCTCAGCTACTTAGTGAGGCCCCGTTTCAAAATAAATTATTAAAAATAGGGCTGGAGGTATAGCTCGGAGGTAGAATGTCCCTGTGTTCCATCCCTAATACCGCAAAATAAATAAATAATTCAAGGCCAGGCAATGGTGGCGCATACCTGTAATTCCAGTCCTTGGGAGACTGAGACAGGAGGCTTGCAGATTCAAAGCCAGCCTTGGCAACTTAGTGAGGCTGTTAGCAGCTTAGTAAGACCCCATTTCAAAATAAAAAAATAGGGCTGGGGGGTATAGCTTGGAAGTAGACTGCCCCTGGGTTCAATCCCCAGCATCCCCCCCGCCAAATTCAGGAAGGGCCACATGAGCCCATTGCTACAAGACCAAGTACCCCTCTCCCAGGACCATACAGGGTCCACCTGGCGGCCTGGACAAGTGGCCATCAGTGTCTCATGTCAACACTGCCTCCTCTGGCACAGCCTGCCTCTCCCCCAGCAGCCCTCTTCAGTGCTGACCCTCAAGAGGTGATCAAGCATGAGTTCCCAAACCTTGCCAGTCAGTCCTCTGTCCCAGAGCTCTCCTGAGCAGACACACAGCACACCTATGCCCGTCCCCACCGCTGGCCCCTCCCTCCACTGTTCCGCAGGTTCTTTCCCCATCACCATCAGTCAGAGCCAAATTGGCAAAGGCACTGAACAGCATGGCAGGGCTTCTGCCTCTGCTGTCCTGGGCTGAACGCCTGCTTCCCAGGCAGGCACAGCGCCACTGTGCCTTTCAGCAGCTCTGCGAGGGGCCCGCCAGCCCCTTCGCCATCACCTCCACCCTCACCTGGCCGCAAAACCCAGCTATTGGGATGTTTCTGGACACTGCCTGCCTCTTCCCCAGCCATTCAGAATGACGAGGCCTAGCCGGGCGTGGTGGCGCACGTTTGTAATCCCAGCATTCGGGAGGCTGAGACCGGAGGATCCGGGTTCGCGGCCAGCCTCAGCTACCTAGTGAGGCACTCCGCAACTTAATGAGACTCGGTTTCAAAATAAAGAATAAAAAATAGGGCTGGAGGTATAGCTCGGAGGTAGAATGCCCCTGAGTTCAATCCCCGGTACCACAAAAAAAAAAAAAAAAAAAAAAAACAAACAGAATGACCAGGCAGAGCACCTCACAGGCACTTGGAGAACGTGGTGGAAACAGTGGCTCAGAGGATACAAGCAGGGCTGGGAAACTGGTAGCTTTTGTGACCAGGCCAAAGGCTTGATGTGACAGGTGTCACTTCCTAGGAAGGTGGACTGTATGCCACAGGCAAACCGACCCAAGACGACCCAGGCATCACCCAGGGGCATGCACAGACTCACCTTCAGTTTCTTGCAGGCCAAGGCTGCTGCCTTGTTCTCAGCTTCTGCTTTACGGCGTCCCTTGGCCACAAAGGTCATAGGGCAGGGCCAGAGCAAAGTGAGTGTAGACAGCTTCGTCTTGGTACCCACAGTGTGGAACTGCATGAGGTTCTACGGGGAATGTAAGCAAGGAGGTTATGCAGAGGCCAGGATGGAAGGAGACTTGTGGCATACTCAGAGAGGAGGAGCCCAGAGATGGATTCAGCCTCAACCCCAGTAGGTGCCACATGTCAGCCACATGAGCAGCCTAGCCTCACTGCACAGCCAAAGGCAGGCCTGGTGGGGTGCACCCATCCCAGGCCTGCTTCTCTTGTGGCACCTCAACTCCCGCAGCGGAAGACATGCCTGAACATCAGGGTGGACAAGCTAGCCCACTGTCCACCTGGTGCTCCAGGCAGCTGTGTGCTAAGCCAGGATTACCCCAGGGAAAGAGAGCCTTGAGCCTGCATGGAAGCGCCTTTAGCCCACAGCCCCAGGCACGGCAGCAACAAAACCCACCAAGAGCTGATCTGGGCCTTCCTTCCACAGTCCCCACACCCTCTGTGCTCTGTGCAGTGACTTCCCTTCTGTCCCCGCTGCTCCCCCTCCAGACCCTGTGCCCTCCTGCACCATGGCCGCCCTCCCCACTGGTGCTTGGCAGCTACCTGGACATACACTACAGGAAGTCCAGCTCACCTTAGCTGTTGAGGAGGATGTGGCAATCTGAATCACCTTGGCCAGAAGGTTCTTCGGAAGTGGGAATTGAGTCAAAGCCCTAATAGCACTGTCGTCATCTGTCATTTCAAAGGAACCCCCCCTGGCAGGACCAAGAATTGAGATGAAGACCTCTGCCCTCTTCTTGGGCCAACCTGCTCCTGGACTCTGAGATGCCAGGGGCTAGGGTGCTGGCTGAAGCAGCAAGCAGCCAGGAAGCTGGAAGAGGCGGGAGGCAGGGCTCCGCGAGACCCGAGTATGAGCTGCGCACAAGGTCCACAAGGCAGCTGAGGAAGCCCTCCACAGCACAAGGCCACAGTGCCACAGGGGGCTTTCCCTGACAGGGGGCAGATGTGCCAGGGAGTTGACAGAAAGGATTCCCATCTCAAAAGGCCGAGGGACCCCACTCGTCCCCGCTTCCCCTGTACCCCCCAAAGCTGTACCTTGAGTCCCTGAGCGGGGTATGGGAGTCCTGCTGGGTCATGGACAGGAACTCAGTAACATCAATGGTCCCCTCCTCCAGTTCCTCCTCTTCTTCCTCCTCTTCCTCCCGGCCCAAGGAGCGGGACAGGCCCCCAGGCCCTCCGGGCCGAATGCTGTCAGGATTTAGCTGCCGCCAAGAAGTGGGGGGCATGGTAGGTTCTGGGCGCCACCAGCTGTCAGCCGGAGAGCCAAAACGATCAGCAAGCACTCGGTACTTGGCTGCGTCAAACAGCTCATTCCGGGGACCCAGCAGACCCCATCCCTGGGAGGGAAAGGGGCAGCGTGAGATCAGTCTGCCTGGACCACATCCAGCTTTGTCCCAAGTCCCTGTGTTGTGGAGCCATCCTCTCCACCTGTCTGCCCACCTCTCCTCTGAATGCTTAGCTCTGACAGATGAAAATGTCAAGATAAATCCCTGTATCCATTAGACCAAGATAGCACACAAAGCAAAACAAAACCTATTAGGCAATAGGGGAGAAGATACACTCACACGGTGATCTAGGAAGTATCAGTGAGTATAAAAATTAGGGAACAAGTAGAATGTATCATAAAACAGATGACTTCTGACACAAAGATCCTATGCTGAGCCAGGTGTGGTGGCGCACACTTGTAATCCCAGCATTTGGGAGGCTGAGACCAGAGGATCCAGGTTTGCAGCCAGCCTCAGCTACCTAGTGAGGTATTCCCCAACTTAGTGAGACCCTGTTTCAAAATAAATAATAATAAATAGGGCTGGGGGTATAGCTCGGAGGTAGAATGCCCCTTCTGAGTTCAATCCCCAGTACTGCAAAAAAAAAAAAAAAAAAATCCTATGCTGAGAACACACTCCAAAGAATAACGAGAGCCAACCAGGTGCAGTGACACACACCTATGATCCCAGTATTTGGGAGGCTGAGACAGGGAGAGCTCAGGCTCAAGGCCAGCCTCAACAACTTAGAAATTTAGAAAGGTCCTCAGCAACTTATATCCTGTTTCAAAATAAAAAACAAGCTGGGTTTGGTAGTGCACACTTTATTTATTTATTTATTTATTTACAGTAATGGTGATAAAGGGCATTCTACTTCCAAGCTACACCCCCAGCCCTAATTTTTATTCTTTATTTTGAAACAGGGTCTCACTAAGTTGTGGAGGGCCTCACTAAGCAGCTGAGGCTGGCCGAGAACCTGCAATCCTCCTGTGTCAGCCTCCCAAGTACTGGGATTACAAGCGTGGGCCAACACACCCAGCTGGTGGTGCACACTTATAATTCCAGTACTTGGGAGGCTGACACAGGAGGACTGAAGGTTCACAGCCAGGCTCAGCAACTAAGTGAGGCCCTCTGCAACTTAATGAGACCATTTCAAAATAAAAAGAATGGAGCCGGGCGTGGTGGCGCATGCTTGTAATCCCAGCATTCGGGAGGCTGAGACCGGAGGATCCGGGTTTGCGGCCAGCCTCAGCTACCTATGAGACACTCCGCAACTTAGTGAGACCCGTTTCAAAATAAAGAATAAAAAATAGGGCTGGGGGTATAGCTCGGAGGTAGAATGCCCCTGAGTTCAATCCCCAGTACCGCAAAAAAAAAAAAAAAAAAAATTAACAAGAATGAAGCCAGGGGTGGGGATGCACGCTTGTAATCCCTGTACTTGGGAGGCTGAGACCAGAGGATCTGGGTTCGTGGTCAGCCTCAGCTACCTAGTGAGGCACTCTGCAACTTAGTGAGACCCTGTTTCCAAAATAAAGAATAAAAAATAGGTCTGGGGGTATAGCTCGGAGGTAGAATGGGTTCCATCGCTAGTACTGCCAAAAAAAAAAAAGAATGAAATAGGGCTGGGGTGTAGCTCAAGGGTAGAATGCCCCTGGTTCCATCCCCAGTACCACAAAAAAAAAAAATAAAAATAAAACAAAAAAGGGCTGGGGGTATAGTTTGGAGGTAGAACATCCCTGGCTTCAATCCCCAGTACCACACACGCAAAAAAAAGAATAACTTAAGCTGGATGTGAAGATGTAAGCCTGTAATCCCAGTACTTGAAAGGTTGAGACAAGGATGATCAAGGGTTCAAGGCCAGCCTCAGCAACTGATTGACAGCAATTTAGGGACACCCTGTTTCTAAATAAAAAATAAAAGCTGGGTATGGTGGCGCATACCTATAATCCCTGCACAGCCTCAGCAAGTAGTGAAACTCATCAACCTAGCCAAGACCCTATTTCCAAATAAGAAATAAAATCGGGCTGGAGGTGTAGCTTGAAGGTAGAATGCCTCTGGGTTCAATCCCCAGTAGTACAAAAATAAATAAATAAATATAAAAAAATAAATTAAATTAAATAGGGCTGGGGATATAGCTCAGAGGTAGAACACCCCTGGGATCAATCCCCAGAACCCAGAACCAAAAAAAAAAAGGGGGGGGACTACCATATGATCCAACAATATTTCTTCTGGATCTGTAACTCAAAGGAAAGGAAATCTGCTTCTTAGAGACACCCACCCTCTCATGTTCACTGCACCATTGTTCCCAACAGCCAAGATATGGAAAGAGCTCAGGTCTATCAACGGATGAATGGATAAAACACTGTGACATACACACAATGAATCACTCACCCTTCCAGAAGGAAGAGACCCTGCTCTTGGCAACAACATACATGAATTTGGAGGACAATACATGAAGTGAGTAAGTTAGAAAAAAAACGCATGATGTCATTTACATGTAGAAGCTGTAGCACCCCAGATCTATACAACAGAGTAGAGCGGTGGTTATGAAGGACAGGAAGGGGAACAGATGTAGCTCAAAGGATAAAAGGTTACCGACAAGTAAATGGAGTAAATCCAAAGTTCAATTGTATAGCATGATAACTATAATAACACTATTATTCTATAAGGGAAAATTTGCTAAGAGTAGAATTTAGGTATTCTTACACAAAAAGGTGTTTTGTTTTTTTTGTGGTACTGGGGATTGAACTCAGAGGCATTCTACCTTCGAGCTACACCCCCAGCCTGATTTTATTTCTTATTTGGAAACAGGGTCTCGCTAGGTTGATGAGAGTCTCACTACGTGCTGAGGCTGGCCTTGAACCTGTGATCCTCCTGTCTCAGTCTCCCAAGTACAGGAGTTACAGGCGTGTACCACCAAGCCTGGGTAAAAAATGTGTTCTTATAACAATATGAAGTGGCAGATGTATCACTTCATGTGATCACTTAGTCATCAGTACACTGGGTGTTTATGTGTGCACATGCATAATGATTAAGAAGAATTACACATCCCCAGAGACAAATCACCCACAGTTGAGAACCACCGCGGTAGAACTTCCCTGTAGAAGAAAAGAGACTTTGAGATATTAAAGAGAGAGGTTGGTTAAGTCTATAAGAAGTAAGACTCCCCAAGGAGAAAGGATAGAAATCAAAATGATGATTCAGACACAGGGAGAAAAGGAGGCCAGGAAAGAAGGGAGAAGCAGGCCTGTGCAGGGCCAAGGCGAGGCAGGGGCGCCAGCATCGATTGCACTGGTTCTGTCACTCAGCAATCACTAGGGACCACTTGTGAGGGGCCCCACGCAGATGCCAAGGTGGCCAGCGACCCAGAGAAGGCCACGACACTGGAGTGGAGGTCAGGAGAACCACAAGCACAGCAAGCTGACTGCACTAGATGGAACCTGGGGAGACACCAGAACCCAAGTACTTTTGAAGCTACAGGAAAGAGAAAATTAAAAATGATGCAAAAGGGGACGGAGGAGCCACATGTGGAGAAAAAAGACAGAGAAAAGGGACGGATGGCACGGGGCCCAGGACAGGACAAGGGAGGAGCTAGAGACCTGCGGAGGACTCAAGGTCAGCAGACACAAAGTGAGTCATCAGGGAGGGAGAGACTGACGAGCAGCACTGAAGGCTGGGGCAAGTGCTGTGCCCCAAACCTGAGAGCAAGTCACTCCCAACACATTTCCATTACAGGTAAGAGAAGCCTGTGGCCCTGGGGAGAAACCCATGTGAAATGACGGAGAAGAAAAGCAGAAACAAAGTGGAAATGTATCTGTCCTTCCCCACATAGTTTTCGTAAAAGGGTACTCTGTCACTTTTTAAATCACAGAATGTAGACAGCCAGGAAGGGGAATAATGAGTAAGGAAGGGAGGAAGAATATTAAATCTATTCCGTCATTGGCTGGAACCAAAAAAAGTGACATGGAGCCGGGCGTGATGGCGCACGCCTGTAATGCCAGCATTCGGGAGGCTGAGACCGGAGGATCCGGGTTCGAGGCCAGCCTCAGCTACCTAGTGAGGCACTCCGCAACTTAGTGAGACTCGGTTTCAAAATAAAGAATAAAAAATAGGGCTGGGGGTGTAGCTCGGAGGTAGAATGCCCCTGAGTTCAATCCCCAGTACCGGAAAAAAAAAAAAAAAAAACCCCAAAAAAAGTGACATGGACAAGGGCAAGCAGTTCCCCAGGAGGGAGGTCTGCGTGGCTCTCCTAGAGAAGGTCACCTTGAACAGCTGGCAGGCCGCAGCTGCAGCCTGCCGCTCAGCATCAATCTTCTTGCTGCCATAGCCTTCGACCTCCACGCTCTTGGGCCACTTTATGTGCAGGGTGACTTTCTGAGGAAGAGAAGAGAGAATCAGGTAACTGGCCTTAACAGACTACACATCTGTTGCCAATCACAGGAAGGATCTAGGCAAAGCCGTGGCTCTCAAGTTGGTCTGGGGGTGTATGCCTGTAGTCCAAATGATTCAGGAGGCAAGCAGGAGGATTGCAAGTCTAAGATCAGCCTGGTCAAGTTACCAAGACTGGGTCTCAAAACAAAAAATAAATAAAAAAGGGCTGGGAGTGTAGCTCAGTGGAAAAGCACCCCTAGGTTCAATCCCCAGTACCACAAAATCAGTCAGTCAACCTGACTGTAGTCCTCACAGTAGCAATATGTCAGATTCTAGGTTGACTTCATCATTATTTTTTTGTTGTTGCTGTTCTGGCGATTGAACCCAGGGGCATTCCACCTCTGAGCTACATGCTCAGCCCTATTTTATTGTTTATTATGAAACAGGGCCTCACTAAGTAGCTGAGGCTGGCCTTGACCCTGCGATTCTCCTGTCTCAGCCTCCCAAGTACTTGGGATTACAAGCATGCACCACTGTATCCAGCCCATCATTAACTCTGTATAAGACTTTAACTCGACCCCCAACCCATTCCCTTCCCAAAAAGTTCTTTTGCTTATTCGAGGTATCATGTTCTGGCCAGAGAGCATCCTGGGATTCATCTTTAACTATCATCATTCAAACTTGTTTGTATGCATGCTTCTGTGGATCCCAGAACTGACCAGACTATCACCACCTCTAACTCTCTGCATCCTTGTGAGTGGGCAAGGAACCACAGCCAGGGATCAGAAAATGGGCCTATTTTAGGCACCATGAGAACACTTTGCCTCATTCACCCTGTTCTCCTTTCCTCTAAACCAAGCAGGTGTATTTCCAGGCACTTTGTCAAACCTAGCTTTGTTCTGAGATTCTCTGCTGACCTTTTGTGTGTGTGTATGTATGTGTGTGTGTGTGTGTGCGGGGGGGTGGGTACTGGGGATTGACCCAGGGATATTCAACCTCTGAGCTACACCCCCAGCCCTATTTTTTAGTCTTTATTTTGAAACAAGGTCCCTAAGTAGCTGAGGGCCTAAGTAGCTGATGCTGGCCGCGAACCCGATCCTCTGGTCTCAGCCTCCCAAGTACTAGGATTACAAGTATGCGCCCCCAGGCCCAGCTCTCTCCTAACCTTTTAAATTCAGAAAACCCACTTTGGCCTCCTTGACCAAAGACCTGAGAGGAGAGAGTAGACAGTCTTCTGAGTTAAGCCAGTGTGGCCCCAAGCCCCTAGAAGAGTTACCTTTTTCTTCGGTCCATTTGTGTGCACATATACTAGTTTGTCTTTTGCATGTGAGATGCCAAGGGCTCTTCCAATCACACTGTTGAGAAGGTTTTTGGGCTGTGGGAACTCTTTTAATAGGTCCCTAGAAGCTAAGGAAAAAAAAAAAAGGATTTCAGTTGTTCTTTTTCTTTTAAAAACTGTGGGAAGCAACCCTGGGCTGGATCCGAGGATGCTGGCTCGTGACCCCAAACCACCCAGGAGCACCTTGGAAAAGGAGACAGGAATGGTTTCAGGATTTGCAGGGGAGAGAGTAGCCATACCCACTCATGTGACCACCTCCTAAAGAAGAGTCAATAACCCATACACTGCAGACGAGGATCAGCCAGCATCCTCTTCCCCAACCAAGCTCCTCATTTTATCAGATACAGAAGGATGTCTGACCAATAAACATCCACCACCTCGTCTGGTAACAAGGAAGATACTTAAAAGTTCTCCACACACTCAACCTGGAGATCAAGGTCCCTCCTAAAGTGGGACATCCAAAGAGGAAGCCTGGCCCCACCAGGGCGGTGATGAGACCCAGATGTGCCCACAGGCTTCAGCTCCCACTGTACCTCGGAACCCTGTAAAAGACCTCCCTAAAGCCATGCTAGGTATAAGGACAGGTTAAAGGTCCACCGCTGAGAAGTGCTTCCTTTCCATGCCTCCCCGTCAAGGGGGTGAGGAATCACCAGATACCGTAAAGTAAGAACTATCTCACTACTTCCACTTGTTCTCAGCATCAATTCTAGAGCCAAGTGTCTTCCTAGAGGCAGCCTATGCCATGCATAGGGCTTACTGAATCCACAGAGGCCTGCTGGGAGAAGCTAGACCGAAAAAGAGATAGTCCCAAAGCACTAGAGTGGTTCTTCAACAGATGCAGAGCCAGAGACAGGCAATGGCGACAGGAGGCCTTTTCATTTCCATCCTCAGTGTCTGGCGTTCTCTCCAGCTTTAAGCCAGCTGCACAGTGGAACTCTCTAAGCGGTCTAGACAGGCACAAGTGCGCCCGGCTCAGCTCAATCACCTGGGACGCTTTATCAGAGCCCTGGATACCCTGTTTCTCATAGGCGCCTGAGAACAGCAGCAACGTCGGGGTTGGCACTGTATTTTGAAAATGCTTCTCTGAGTTGGTTTTTTTTTTTTTTTTTGCGGTACTGGGGGTTGAACTCAGGGGCATTCTACCTCCGAGCTATACCCCCAGCCCTATTTTTTTATTCTTTATTTTGAAACCGAGTCTCACTAAGTTGCGGAGTGCCTCACTAGGTAGCTGAGGCTGGCCGCGAACCCGGATCCTCCGGTCGGTCTCAGCCTCCGAATGCTGGGATTACAAGCGTGCGCCACCACGCCCGGCTTCTCTGAGTTTTGATGTAGCCTTGCAGTCTGGTTTTTCTGTTTCCTTAGGGAAGACTTGTGTCAACTGGCCAGGATAGAGGGTTCCTGCCTGCCCTGTCTCCTACATGTTATCTTGTAAAGCAACCAAGAATCAAGCAGTTAATAAGCAGCATCTAAGTAGACTCGAGGGGGGCTGAAGACACAGACTCAACTCTAAGTCGCCCATTAGACCACAGACATGCACTGAGAAAGCCGCGGTCCCGCAGGGCGGTCACCGGCCTCTCTGAGACTCTGAAACCGCAGGTGTGCTTCGGCTGTTTGCCACACGGCCGAGGGCCTGCTCAGCCCTGGGGCCGGCCGCCCGGGCCCGAGGTCCAGCGTTGAGCAGTCTGCGCCGCCGCCTGGGGCCCGCGCCCCGCCCTCAGCACAGGAGGCCGGGCAGGGTGGCCCGGGCCCTCGCCGCCCGCGGTGCCTGCGCCCCGGCCCTCACCGTTCACCATGCCTGCGCCGCCCCCGGGCTCCGCGGGAGCCGCTCCGGCCTCCTCCTCGGGCCCCTCCCTGGAGCCGTCCGGACGGACGAGGCCCGACGAGAGGCCGCGCGAGCCTCTCTGCCGCCCGGCAGCGCGGGGTTCCGGCGGCCGCAGGCGCGGAGAGACGCCGGCCGCTAGCGCCATGAGCCGCCTGGCGGCCGCCATTTCTCTCCTGAGCCCACCAGAGCGCCGCGCGGGTGCAGCGGCGACAGCGCCAGCGCCGCGCGCCCCCTGCCGGCGCGGCGGACCCGCCCTGGGGCCCGGACTGGGGAGAGGGCGCTAGATGGAGCGCGGCGTCAGCCCAGGGTTGGGTCCCAGAGTAAAGGAGGCACCTCATCATGTGTAAATTCCTCTCCCAGGCCGGGAGCAGTGGGGCGCGTCTGTAATCTCCGTACTTGGCAGGCTGAGACAGAGGATCGCAGCTTGGAGGCCAGCCTAGGCACCTTAACGAGACCCTGTTTCAAAATGAAAAAAAAAAAAAAAAACAGGGCTGGGGTGTGCCGCAGTGGTAGAATGAACCTGGGCTGAATCCTCAGTACTGGGAGTGATGGGGGGCAGAACTCAACTGGGCATGATGGTGCATGCCTGTAATCCTAGTACTTGGGAGGCGGAGACAGGAGGATTGCAGTAAGGGCAGTCTCAGCAACTTGGCAAGACCCTGTTTCAAAATAGAAAATAAAAAGGGCTGGAGGTGTAGTTCGGAGGTAGAATGCCTCTAGGTTCAATCCCCAGTACCAAAAACGAAACAAAAACTTGCAGACCACTTTTTGTTTGTTTGTTTTTGTGGTACTGGGGATTGAACTCAGGGGCATTCTACCTCCTAGCTATAGCCCCAGCCCTACATTTTTTATTCTTTATTTTGAAACAGGGTCTCACTAAATTTTGGAGGGCCTCATTAAGTAGCTGAGGCTGGCCGCAAACCGGGATTCTCCGGTCTCAGCCTCCCAAATGCTGGGATTACAAGCGTGTGCCACCACGCCGGCTCCCAGCCCTATTTTTTATTCTTTAGTTTGAAACAGGGTCTCACTAAGATGCGGAGTGCCTCACTAGGTAGCTGAGGCTGGCCGCGAACCGGGATTCTCCGGTCTCAGCCTCCCAAATGCTGGGATTACAAGCGTGCGCCACCACAGCCAGCTGCAGGTCACTTTGCAAGCAAGATCTGATCCAGTAAAGTGAGCACCCCTATCTGGTCATGGCTTAGCAGGCACACCTGGTGAAGAGTCTGGAGACAGGCCAGGGAAGATTTCAAGAGCATGAGCATTTCAGATTTAATCCCCTGAGCTGTAGTCAGGGGTAAAAACATCTAACTTTAAACACAGTGTCAAGAACGAAACTGGTCCTAAAGTGAGAGTCCAGTTCTGCTGTTCCTCACTTCTTTAGAAGCCAGATGGGATTCCATTTGCAAACCACTTTGCCTGGACCTTAGCTAGTCTCATTCCTCTTCTACCCCTGTGACTGAGAGAAGCAGGGCAGAGGGTCAGATGGGAGTAAGACAGAGTCTGCAGAGTGAGCTGCAGAGCCAGGCCCCTTAGAGGCAGGCCTGGGTCAGAGGGTGGCAGTGCCCTCTGGATGAGCTGGGAGGAAGGGATGTGCTGCTTCTGCGATTCTGCATGTGCCTCCAATGATTCCCTGGAAAGTTTGTTACAACAAATTACTGGGTAAGTGTGGTGGTGGCTCACACCTGTAACCCAGCTACTCAGGAGACTGAGGCAGGAGGGTGCCAGGTTTCAGGGCAGCCTGGACAACTTAGTAAGACCCTATCTCAAAAAAATAAATAAAAAGCCGGGCGTGGTGGCGCACGCTTGTAATCCCAGCATTTGGGAGGCTGAGACCGGAGGATCCGGGTTCGCGGCCAGCCTCAGCTACCTAGTGAGGCACTCCGCAACTTAGTGAGACTCAGTTTCAAAATAAAGAATAAAAAATAGGGCTGAGGGTGTAGCCCAGAGGTAGAATGCCCCTGGGTTCAATCCTCAGTACTGCAAAAATAAATAAATAAATAAATAAATAAATAAATAAATAAATAAAATAAAATAAAAAGGGCTGGGCACATAGCTCAGAGGTAGAGTGTTTGCCAGGGTAGGACCCTGGGTTTGATCCCAAGTTTTGCAAATAAATTAATTAAGAGGGCCGAGGATATAGCTCAGTGGTAGAGCATTTGCGTAGCATGTGCAAAGCACTGGGTTCAATCCCAAGTAAAATACACATGCGCACGCTCATGAGCGCACACACACACACACCTTCACTCACTCTCTCTCTCTCTGCTGGGTGCCATCCCCAGCTTCCTATTCATTAGGACTAGAGAGCGCCCCAAGAATCTGCCTTTTTTTTTTTTTTTTTAACAAGCTCCCACATGATGTTGAGGCTGGTGGTCTGAGACCACATTTTATGGGGCCTATGAAAAAAATATATAGGATTTGAGTCCAGTACCTGGACTTAAGTCTGATATTTGAGGGCACCAAGAGCCTAGACAGGAAGGCCCCATCTGGAAAACGGCAAGGTCCTTCACAGGCACTTCAGGAAGCCGGCAGCACAGCACTCTGCTTTGATAGCCACTCAGCACACAGCCAAAGGGCTGTGATTTCTTGGATTTGTTCCCAAGGGGCAAAGTAAGACTAGTCATTAATTGTTCGTTGTTCAAGGTGGGTGCTAGGTACATGGGATTCTTTATACCATTTTATTTATTTATTTATTTATTTTTTTTTTTTTTGTGGTACTAGGGATTGAACTCAGGGGCATTCTACCTTCGAGCTATACCCCCAGCCCTATTTTTTATTCTTTATTTTGAAACCGAGTCTCACTAAGTTGCGGAGTGCCTCACTAGGTAGCTGAGGTTGGCCGCGAACCCAGATCCTCCGGTCTCAGCCTCCCAAATGCTGGGATTACAAGTGTGCGCCACCACGCCCGGCTTTATACCATTTTATTTTTAAAAACATATGTTGATCAAATGATTGAAGTTATGTTAAAAATAAAATGAAGTGATGCCAACCAACTGGCTGGTTCTCAGGGCACTCTCTGTTCCCTGCTCCTATTTTATCTGGAGTAACTTTTTTTTTTTTGGTGTTACTAGGGGTAGAACCCAGGGACCTTTTACCTCCAGGCTATACCCTAGTTCTATTTTATTTTTTAGTTGGAAACATAAGTTGCTGAGGTTGACTTCAAACCTATGATCCTCCTGTCTCAGCCTCCCAAATACTGGGATTACAGGCGTGTGCCACCACGCCCGGCTAGTTGGAGTAACTTTAAGCAAATATTTCACCTCCCCAAACCCCATTCCCTCTTGTAAAACAAAGGCGACTCTTTGGACCGGCTCTTGAAACCCTATGGTTCTGTGATCTTCTCCCCATTGGTCTAGAACAAAGGTTAGCAAACTAAAGCTTGCAGATCAAACCCAGCCCACTGTCTGTTGTTACAAAGAAAGTTTTATTGGAACATAGCCATGTGCATTTGTTTATGTATTACCTATGCCAGCTTTTGTGCTATTATGGCAGAAGTGCAACAAAAAGTTTATGGCCAGCCGGGCGTGGTGACGCACACTTGTAATCCCAGTACTTGGGAGGCTGAGACAGGAGGATCACAGGTTCACAGCCAGCGTCAGCTACTTAGTGAGGCCCTCCACAACTTAGTGAGACCCTGATTCAAAAGAAGGAATAAAAAATAAGACTGGAGGTGTAAATACTTATATAAGTATATGTAAAAAATAAGCCGGGCATGGTGACGCACGCTTGCTGAGTACAGAGGCAACGCCTCAGGAACACAGACTTTTAAGGCCCCAAAAAGGCAAGAGAAGGAAGCCCAAGCTAGTTCTGACCTTGAAGTTGGCCAGAGAACTTCTGGAGGGAGAGTGGGAGGAGGACTAATACCTAAAGAAACCAGGGGTCTCGGGCAACATGTGGCAATTCACTCAGTGGTAGCTAAATACTACAGGCGGCTAAAAGAGCAAGAAATGGCCAACATGATGGTAATGACAAGGAGAGCTGCAATGGCCAAAGCGGCACCCTGGCCACCAACCAGGTCATCTGTCCTGGTGCTTTCCCTTCCACACATTCAAAGCTATATGTCCCTTGGGGTAAATCACCCTATCAAAAAGAGGAGAAGCCTGGTGTGGTGGCACTCACTTGTAATCCCAGTACTTGGGAGGCTGAGACTGGAGGATCCGGGTTCTCGGCCAGCCTCAGCTACTTAGTGAGACCCTGTTTCAAACTAAAGATTAAAAACTAGGACTGGGGGTGTTCCTTGGAGGTAGAATGCCCCTGGGTTCAATCCCCAGTACCTAAAAAAAAAAAAAGAAAGAAAGAGGAGACTCGCAGCCAGGTTGGGCATCACACACCTATAATCCCATTACGTGGGAGGCAGAGGCAGGAGGATCACGGGTTCACAGCAAGCCTCAGCAACTTAGTGAGACCCCGTTTCTACATAAAAAATGAAATAGGGCTGGGGGTGTAGCTAAGAGTAGAATGCCCTGGGTTCAATTCCCAATAAAACACACACACACACACACACACACACACACACACATACACGAGGAGACTGGCATTCTCTGAGGAAACTGACAGAAAAGAGCAATTCTGTGCCTCCCAAAATTACAGGAGAGAGCCAGGCGTGGTGGCGCACGCTTGTAATCCCAGCATTTGGGAGGCTGAGACCAGAGGATCCGGGTTCGCGGCCAGCCTCAGCTACCTAGTGAGGCCCTCTGCAACTTAATGAGACTCGGTTTCAAAATAAAGAATAAAAAAAATTGGGCTGGGGGTGTAGCTCAGAGGTAGAATGCCCCTGAGTTCAATCCCCAGTACCGCAAAAAAAAAAAAAAAAATTACAGGAGAAGGAAGTGTGGTCCCATTGTGCTCCTACTGCTCCAAGTCTCAGCTTGAGGTGGGCAGGGAAGATACACAGGGGACACATAGAGGTGAGTTTCTTCATTTATACACCCTTGACCTTGGAAGGAGGCCTTGGTAAGAGGTTGGTAGTAGATTGGGGAGGGGGAAGGTAAGTTGGGAAAGGAGGTGATCATTTTTTTTTAAATCCAAATCTGACTATAATGGCACCATGCTCAATACAAGAGCCACCAATTTCACTGTTTTCCTCATCTGATAGCCAGAGTATGTTTCTGCCACACACCTCCTTAAGGGCAAAATCAGTGCAACCTCTAGGGAATTAGAAAGCATGGCAGTGCCAGGCATGGTGGTACACAGCTATAATCCTCACAACTCAGGAGGCTGAGGCAGGAAGATCCCAAGTTCAAGGCCAGCCTGACCAGCCTAGTGAGACCTTATCTCAAACTAAAATAAAAAGGAATGGGGAGAGCTCCGTGGTAGAGTCCCCTGGGTTCAATCCCTAGCACCGCAAAAAAAGCAAAGGAAGAGAAAAGAAAAACAGAAAGCAAGACAGAAGGGCCTAACACTCACATTCAGGCTAAGACATCTGTTGTTTCTAGCAGAGAGAATAAAGAAGGCAGGAAGCACACACCCACGGATGCCTCTGGAGGCAGGGCTTCTCCAGAGGCTCGCACCCCTCACCTCGGGGCCCCGGAGCCGCTGCCCACCCCACAAACAGCATTCTCCTCCACACGGGCTCAAGGAGGCACAGCTTAGTGGCTGCCTGGTTGGCCCGACCAGCCACCTTCTCCCACTTAGCGAAGCACAGCTGCCACTCAGAGCCACTCACCTGCCATGGTGGAAAGGTTAACGCTCAGCCTTTTCGAGTTACAGGGCATTTTAAGAAAGAAAAAAAAAAAAGGGCAATCAACTCTTGTTTCGGCAATGGTAGGAGGTGGTATCTTTTTTGTCTGTGTGTGGTACTGGAGATTGAACCCAGGGGCATTCTACCTCCGAGCTAAATCCCCAGTCCTATTTTATTTTATTTTTTTAGTTTGAAACAGGGTCTTGCTAGGTTGATGAGAGTCTCACTACTTGCTGAGGCTGTCCTCAAACTTGCAATCTTCCTGTCTCAGCCTCCCAAGTACTGGGATTACAAGCGTGCGCCACCACGCCCAGCTTGTGGCCTTAGTCAAGTGGTCAGAGGGCTTGGAGGACTTGTCCCACACTGCGGTTGTGACCAGGGCACTGCGGCAGGGCAGTGCACGCAGAAACTCCTGGAGCCATGACAGCAGCCAGTGCACAGAAACGGGGCCTGTGCTCCCCACGCCCTCCTGAGCTCTTCACCTGCAAAGCACTTTACACACTGAGCCTCGTGTGGACAGGATGTCTCCAGATGAGGCAGAATCTCTCAGGAATAGTGCAGACAGGCAGCTTATGGTCAGAGAAGAGCAACTGTCGGGACAAAAAGGCCACCAGGGACAATGGCCTTGGCTGAAGTGGAAAAGATCTAAGTTTGAGGGAAGACAGGAAATGCTTCTGCACAGATGAGGGTCCCTGGGTCCCATTGCTGGCCCCGTCCCTGGCTACCAATGGAACCCGAGGTAAGCTGTCACCTGTGCGGGTACCACTCTCATATTCCCCACTATCAAAAGGACAGCCTACCTCGCCAAAGGACTGAAAGGAATATTGTAACGTCAATACAGTGCTTTGAGGGCTGGGGGGGACAGGGAAGTGACCTGACGAACATTCCTCAACGCCTCCGAGAGGGAGAACATTAGGCCGAGTCAGGGTTCTCTGTTCTGGCCTACCGATGGACACCTGCTCTCTCTGGGCTACCAGAACTTTCTCGAAGCCTAGAAGATTCTCAATGCTGTCCTTGAACACCCAGACTGAGCTCAGGCTTTCTTCCAGGCCACACCAGGAGCCTCAAAGGAGGCTAGAGAGTCCATACCATGTAACCGAGGGTTGTGAACAATCTACAGTTCTATAAGCACTCTCTCCTGCAGGGCTCATCAGCTCTGCTAAACCCACCCATCCTCACTCACTTGCAGGAGGCCTGGGTGCTTGATGCCATCCGTCACCCCACAGCCCCTGGGCCAAGCAGCAGCTGGAGGCCAGGCTCCTCCCTTACCTCGAGAGATGGTTCCTCCAGGGGCCGGGTTGACGCACATGGGTGGAAGGCGGGGCGGGGGAAGTTTGCACTGCCGCTGCCTGTGCTGGGTCCGATCTGGGGAAAGAGAGTGGCATCAGGGCGACACGTTCTCACTCCTCACAGTTCAGACCCCAGAACTGGCTCAAAGCAAAGCATCCACGAGGAGCCTGGACTCTGGGCAGCACTGGGAGCCAGTCACAGGTTCTGACTATCTTAGATTGATATAATAACCCTTCTTGGCTCCCAAGAAGCCCTCAAGCTTTTCCTGTTCCCTCAGCTATCCTCCATGAATTTAACACATATCATATCTGTTTCTCTACAGTCTTAAATTATGAGCATGAGATAGGCAGAGTGGCGCATGCCTATAATCCCAGTACTTGGGAGGCTAAGACAGGAAGATCACAGGTTCAAGGACAGTCTCAGCAACTTTGCAAAATCTAGTGTTTTTCAACATTTTTTTTTTTTTTTTTTTTTTGCGGTACTGGGGATTGAACTCGGGCATTCTACCTCCGAGCTATACCGCCAGCCCTATTTTTTATTCTTTATTTTGAAACCGAGTCTCACTAAGTTGCGGAGTGCCTCACTAGGTAGCTGAGGCTGGCCTAGAACCCAGATCCTCCGGTCTCAGCCTCCCGAATGCTAGGATTACAAGTGTGCGCCACCACGTCCGGCCAACATTTTCTGTTGTCTGTAGAAGACTTGGTTTGATCTTTACGTCCTGAATCTGATGACACTACAGCTGAGAGATCACATACCTGTGCCAAGACGCCAGAAAGGAGGGATGGGGGTATAGCTCAGTTACAGAGCACTTGCCTATTATGCTAGAGGCCCTGGGTTCAATCCCCAGCACTGCAAAAACAAAGACCAAAAAAACTGATCCAGGTGGTGGTCCCAGCAGTAATCCCAGCCAGTATTTGGGAGGCTGAGACCAGCTTGATGCTAGCGCACATTAACTTAGTGAGTCCCTGTTTCAAAATGAAAAATAAAAAGGGCTGGGGGAGACGGGCGTGGTGGCACACACTTATGATATCAGTACTTGGGAGGCTGAGACCAGAGGATCTGGGTTCATGGCCAGCCTCAGTTACTTAGTGAGGCTCTCCACAACTTAGTGAGACCCTCCCTATTCCAAAATAAAGAATAAAAGATAGAACTGGGGGTGTAGCCCAGAGGTAAAATATCCCTGGGTTCAATCCCAGTAGCACAAAAAAAAAAAAAAGGGACTGGGGGAGCTGGGAATGATGGCACGTGCTTACTTAGGCCCTCCACAACTTTGAAACAGTGAGACCCTGTTTCAAAATAAACAATAAGAGCCAGGCATGGTGGTGCACGCTTGTAATCCCAGCATTTGGGAGGCTCAGAGTGGAGGATCCGGGTTTGCGGCCAGCCTCAGCTACCTAGTGAGGTACTCCCTGTTTCAAAATAAAGAATAAAAAATACGGCTGGGGGTATAGCTCGAAGGTAGAATGCCCCTGAGTTCAATCCCCAGTACCGAAGGGGAAAAAAAAAAAAAGAGCCAGATTAGAAGCCGGGCTGGTGGCTCACGCTTGTAATCCCAATGAGGCTGAAACTGGAGAATCTGGGTTCGTGGCCAGCCTCAGCTACCTAGTGAGGCACTCCGCAACTTAGTGAGACCCTGTTTCAAAATAAAGAATAAGCCGGGCGTGGTGGCGCACGCTTGTAATCCCAGCATTCGGGAGGCTGAGACCGGAGGATCCGGGTTCGCGGCCAGCCTCAGCTACCTAGTGAGGCACTCCGCAACTTAGTGAGACTCAGTTTCAAAATAAAGAATAAAAAATAGGGCTGGGGGTATAG
>PVLC010024649.1:0-24267 GCA_004027655.1 Graphiurus murinus | reverse complement strand
AAAGATTAAACCCTTCTTCCCCACACCTCCTCAGCATAGACTTACAAAAGCTGCTGTCAACACTGTAGCCAGGGATTTATGCAGCAAAAGGAACATTCTTCAGAGATTTATGGTTTAGAGTTGGGTATTTTTCTTATTCCCAAGAGATCTAAAGGGAGAAGGTAAGTTAAGAATATGGGAGAGTGAGAGTGGGGTTGACTCTTCTTGAGTATTCACTCACACTCTTGTTTAAGAGATGGCTTCAAAAATAATGGAGCATTTATGAAAAGGTTCCTCATCTTTATTGAGTTTCCATGCTTGTCTGAGAATGAGTTTTTGCTCATGTGAGGTGTGTGCATTTGTGTTCATCTATGTGTTTATGTGTTCAGACAGAGATTTTAAAAAATGGAGAATATTTGGAAACTGAGTTTCACACTAAGGAAGAGCCTAATGAAAAGTGACTTTTCTCAGTATCATACTGGAGTTGACTCCTTTTACCTGGCTGAAGCCCATTGTGATAATTGTACATTTAATGACACTGTGGTAGTAGTATGAAAGGAGTATTTACAATACAGATACTGAAAAACCACACAAATCTTGGTTACTTATCTTAGAAATCCAGTTATTAATCATTTACATCATAACACTGTTTCTCTGGGACTTTCCTCTTGGACTAGGTAGGGAAAGGTCATATTTAGCAGATAAATGTAAAGCCATTTCTTTCTGTATTGTAAGTCTGTCATTTTCCTTAACAATGTTTTTATATTTGATATCATTAAACAATTTGAAGGCAGTACTGTGCATGTAAATGAGGAAAGGGACAGTGGGATGATTTGAAACCTATGATGAAAAATGCAAAAAGAAAAATTCCTTAGGCAGATTAAACTTCATAGAGTCTATTTGAGTCAAGGAAAACAAAACAAACATGATTCACAAATCAGCAGCTCCCAGAACCAGATTCTGAGAACTCCAACCAACAATATGATCTGACAGACGGCATTTACAGAAAACGGAAGTGAGGTGCAGAGACAACTTAATTGGTTAATTGGTTCCAGAGTCCTCTGCAATTAACTAAAGCCCAGCTACTGTGATTAAATTCCACACTGGTTTGGTCTACTGGGCTTAGTGCAGCAGCCTCATCCAAATCAATGGCCTCCTACAAAATTTCATTTAACATGAATAATAAAAGAATGAAGGAAAATGTTTATGTATCGTATTCATTGTGCTATATTATCTGCGTGACTCAATCCTGGCATAACTAAATAAACCCTGAGGCAAGCCGCCTGCCATTTTTTCCTCATATGCTTCTCCTCCCACCAGCTGTCAGTGTCTTCTGTTTGCTTCAGGGCACAAAAGGAAAGAGACACATATGGGAAAGAGGAAGAACATGTTTTTTTTCTGTTCCTTGGAGTCCTTGGTCATGAAAACCAAGGAAGTCATTACACTGTTCACTGACCATTTCTAGCTCTTCAGCTTCCTACTTCACGTTATGATTACATTTTCCTGTCCCCTGTAATTAGGATTAGGTAAGGTATCCCTCCTATGACTAAGTCAAGTCACTGAGTTGTAAACATAACTGGCACATTTGACTTTTATCTCAGTGCATATATTTGTTGGGATGAAGTTCTCTCAAGAGTTCTATCACTTGAACAATAGTAAAGATGGTGGACGCTGTTACTTTGGGTCCCTGAGGTGTCATGATGGGCAGAGGACTCATAGTCTCTCTGATGACCTGGGATAGGTTCCAAGTATGAGTAAGAAATGAAACTTTATAATATTGAGATCTCAAGACAGTTTATTACTGCCCCATAAACTATCTTATTCTGACTAGTATTCTTACCTGGATAATTATTGAACATGAGAAGATACCTAGTTCAATCAGTGCTCTCTCTTGTCCTGTGTAAGAATAAAATGTTCAGTTCATGATGAAAAACAATTAGCAAAGATAACCTTGTGGTAGAAATGATTATGGTTTCCATTTACTTATATATGGAACTTTAAAATGACCTTTTATAGGAACTTTATATTCTATTGTGAAAAGTCTCTCCTTTATGAACAATTTTTTTTTAAGTTTCTGGTATTTTCATAGATAAAATGTAATATGTCACTTGACTTTAGAACACTAAAGGTACAGAAATAGCTTTGAGAAAAATAACTGGAACAAGTAGAAAATCATCACCCCTTTCCTCCTTTCCTACTATAGGATAAAATTTTGGTTTTGATTTCACTCCTAGTTCTCTATTACATTTCACAAAAAGTATATATGAAGTAATATAAAATAAGTAGAACTCTGTGAGGAAATAAACATGACATTCTTAAGAAAAAAGGAATAGAAGGAGATGGTTATTCACTATCACCAATGTTAATGTTATTATATATTTAGGAGTTTTATAAAATATGTATATCCTATGTTGTTTTGGTAATAAATGATTCCAGGCACCAAATGAGGAAGTATCTTGATAAAGTACTTGACTTTTAAAAAATATAACCTCAGCAGGTAAATATTATTTTAATTAGATAGAAAAATATTTGAGTTTGGCAAATTTTTCAAATGTCAAAATATTTCGTTTTATAAAAGTGTGCAAGAGACACAAGGAACAAGACTATTCTGACTGCATCTAACAAAAACAGTGGCTTAGAAATTTCATTAAGAATAATACTTTTTTAAAGGAAATTATTTTCTAAATGCTTTATAAAAATTCAAATCTGTTCAGTTGTCTAAAAATTATGCAATTTATCTCTGATATTTGAGACACCACATGAGCTTTTGTTCCTGCAAGTTGTTTTGTCAGGCTCAAAAACATCTCAAAATCACAGGATAATGGCTAGCAGACCCTCTAGAGGAAAAAAGGCATCCAGGATATATGCAGGGAGAAAGTAATTGAAGGATGTTTGGCTGTGACTTTCACATTTGAGGAAAACTTAATTAAGAAAATGGCAAATCATTAAATAATAATAACTCCTGCTCTTTATGGGCCACTGACTTCGGGGAATTCCCAGAAACTGGCAGATTTTTAAGTCAAAACACTACTATAAATGATATAAAGGGCAACAATTATTTTAGTTTGAAGAAATCAATGTATTTGATAACACTACATAGATGAGTGTAAGTATATAAATGTGCATTTCACATGCAAATGTATACACACAGAAATAATCAATGCCTCACAGTGACTCTGTTATTTACACCCGGCAGTTACTTTAAGTGTAGATATTTTGTCCTCATTTTATATGAAAGAAAACAGAGACAAGGATTTACTATTTGTCTCATATCAAACAATGAAGCAAATGATGGTGCACAGAGTTGAATTACAATCTTCTGTCCCCAAGTAGAATATTTAGATGCCAGGGGCTGGGAAGACAAGGTGATAGGGATTATTGTTTAATGTATAAAGTTTCAATTTTGCAGGATGAAAAGAGTTCCGAAGATGGACAGTGATGATGGTTGCATGATAATATGAATATGTTCAATGCCACTGAGAATACACTTAAGAATGGCTAAAATGGTAAATCCTATGTTCTCTATATTTTGTCACAATTTATAAAGTAAAATTATAGACACGCACACATGCACAAGCACACACATACACACACACACATAATCTTCTCTCTTCGATTCCAGTCATTTTCATACTATGTTCTCTAAAGCAGTGCAAACAGTTTTAACTTGCATAGGATTCTATGGTGTCTAAAGGAAGTTACTGCCTAGTCCATAACCCTTTGTATGCATGAGGATGGCACTTTGCTGCTGAGTTCAATGAGGATAACTAGATCTAGGTATACACAAAGACAATGACGTGTCCAGGCTCAGAGATCTCTGAGTTCCTGTCTGCACACTATCTCCACAAGCATCAGAAAAAAGGTACATAAACCTAGGTGCCATAATGGCATATTGTGACTCCCCCAAGCATAGATCATTAAGCTGAAAGGAGATGTAGGTATCATTTAGTCCATTCCAGAGGAAAGCTCTGAATTCTGTAATCAAGTACATTTGGAGAAATGCCTACCTAATTTACCTACTTATCTCTTAAAGATTCATATTGAAAATTAGATAATAAAATATTTTTTAAAAGCTCTGAACAAAAAGAAATAGTTAAACAGGCATTTTCCAAACTTTTGAATCTTTTTTATTTTTAAAAATGATTGTTATATTCCATGTAACACTTCTATAAATGCTTTTCTAGTCTAATCTTCTCATTTCATAGATGAGGCTGACTGAGGTATTTAAGACAAAGTAACCAGTTGCAATGAAATCAATGTTTGTGATTTTTAGTCCATATTATTTTTGCTAGGTAGAATACAACCTTATATTTCAAATAGGGTGGCAGGAAAATCTAATTGTTAGCACAACTTAGAGTAGAGGACTTGCCTTTTCACTTCCAATTGGTAACTTGGTAATAGCATTTTCATTAAAAAAGATGTCTCCATACATAGTTTTATTTTTATTTTAGTCATTAAAAGAAAGATCATTGGTCACCAAGATGATAAAGTGACTCGCCATTTTATAGCTACTTCCATTTTCATTAGCTCATAACAAATAATGCTAGATTTAAACTTATTATTAATAAAATAATTGTTATTATTAATGATCAATTTGTTGCTTTCATTTCTTCATTTGCATTTAGTGTATGATATACTGGAAAGTAGTAAAAAAAAAGTCAAGGAGCAAGCAGCTTTGCTTTAAGCAAAGACTACAAATTTTTCATTGCAACTCAACCCTCTATGGGAAAAAAATGCCACAAAAATCAGGCTATTTTGATCATGTGAAAACACATTCCAAAGTAGTCTAAGTTCTATTAAAATGAAATTATTCATTTCTTTTGGCTAATAAAACAATAATTTCTGGTAGCTGGTTGGTGTGGAACACTTACTATCATTTCAACGTCTTTAGAAACACTCATAAGGGCACATACTTTTAGCTTTTATTCATGCCTTATGCATATTTTATATTTTAATATATTAAGGTGTACATGTTTTATATATTTCCTGCAACCCATTTTGAAATGAATATAAATTCAAAGAAATTTGCAAGAAACCTAATTTTTAAACTTAATGTGATTGGTGACTTTTCCCTAAAAAAATAAAGTTCTATCACATCCTTATAAAAGTTGAACATTGGTTAATATTCAGAGTATGAAGGCATTGTATGAATTGGGTGCAATTTATTTAAACTTTCCCATTATGATGGACATTTAGTTTTCAATTTTTCACCTAAGACAAGCCTGAGGAATAACACTCTAGGTAGATGGATGCATTGATGCAAGGCACCAATTCAAAAATGCCTAGAGCTGTTGAAGAGTTTGCAGCATCCTAGGAACTGACAGAAGGCCAGAAGACTTGAGAATAAAATATGAGGGCACAGTAGCATAAGAAGAGAAGGAACATTTAGTCAGGAGATAGATCTCTCAGGGCTTTGGAGATGAAGGCCGCAAACTTAGATCTTATTCTAAGAGCAAAGGAGACCTCATAACCTCATATATATATACGTATAAATATATATATTTATATAAATATATATATAAATATATATATTCATATATATATATATTTAAATATATATATATATTTAAATATATATATATATGAATTTATGCTATCGTTTGGATCTGGAATGCCTTCAAAGACCATATGTTAAAGTTACAAAGTCACAGTTCTCTGTTTGGCACTATTGGAAGGTGGTGAACACTCTAAGGGGTGGGGCCCCATCATTAGGAACATGCCTTTGAAGGGAATTGTGGGACCACATCTTTCTTTTTCTCTTTCACTTCTTGGCCACGAGGTGAATGGTTCTGTTCTGCCACAGTTGCCCACCATGGTGTCCCCTACAGGCTCAAGGCAATGGAGTCTATCATTTACAGACTAAAGCCTCTAAAACTGTAAGCCAAAATAAACTCGAAAAGGTTCATTTTTATAAATTGGTTATCTCAGGTATTTGTTATGATAACCTAATAATGTCTAACATAGTATGGTTCAATTATAATACAGGCTTCAGCAGAGGCAAGAAAAAAATTAAGGTCTTCCAGGCTCCAGGCAATAAATGAAGGTGTGGACTCAGATGGTCAGTGGAGACATGAAGCAGTGGACATCTTTTGAAGGCACACTGGCATAGGCAAATTAAATATGATGGGCTAGGGGAAGGCAAAGGTCAATTATTAACCTCAGGTTTCTAACCTTAGTAATAGGTGGTGATGAAATATGGAAACACTGGGTATAATTAGCTTTTGAGTAGCATGGTTGGGTCTTGTTTTCAGCATGCAAATTGGAAATGCCTCTGACACATTCAAATAGACAAGTTGGATATATAAATTTAGAGCTCAGGAAAAGTGTGGGTAAGAAATATAAGCCTGAGTCACCAGCATATAAATGATTTTGAAAGTCATAGATATGAATGAGATTACCTAGGCAGAAGCATAGTATGAAAAAAAAAAAAAAAAAAAGGCAGCCCAGGACTGAATCTGGAACAACTTTAAAATGAATAGTCAATAGAGAAAATGATAAAGGAAACTAGTGGTAAGGAAAGGTGGGGAAAAGAAAAAATAAGAGCATGCTGTCCCTGAAGCTGAGAAGGGAATGTTTCAAGGTGGAAATGGTCATCTGTGGATCATTGCTAAAAAACCTAGTAAGGAGATGTTAGAAAAATATCCATGGGGTTCATAGGAAGAGTATCAAGTAAGAAAATTCAGAATAATATTATGAAAAATTATGAATCAGCTTTGTCTCTTGCTGCCATTGTAACCTCTGCCTGCCTTATACATTGTGAGTTTTGGAGTTCTCATTGTTTTCTGACTTAGCCTAGAGGCTTTTCCCCTTATGTATCCCCAGCAACAGGATCAACAGGGTTGCAATCTATACTCCTGTGTATGAAATCTAGAAATGGAATTGTACCTGAAAGATTTGAAGGTGGATGGTGGCATTATTAACTAGGAAATGTATTAGAGTATATGTTTATAATGACTGGAACGTCATAGTTAAGGAGAAGTGGGGGTTGATGTTGTTCAAGAAAGGGAGAATATCTGGGGGAAGTGAGAAAGAATGACATTGAAATAGATACACAGCATTCTGTATTCCCTGAAACAGCCCATATTTACATGCCAAGCTGGTGCTATTAATAACAATTTCTCACACACAACTAGAGAGATCAGCCTTTTCTGATAAACAGAAAAAAAAAAAGAGAAAATGGGTGCAGAAACAGGCATGAATAAAGATTTCATGGTGAGAAGATGAGACTATCCCAATAATGAGGCACATGACAGCGCTGAATGTGAATTCCAATGGGTAAGAGTCTTCTCTTTGCAACTTTTGCACTTTATGGAACCCCATTTACTTCCTGGATTCACAATTTATAAACCAGTGTAGGCATTCAGAACACAGTCTACAAAAATTCAGTGGATATAGTGAACAGAGAAAAAAGATCATGCTCTATATTCTCTGGCCCTGCTGGAATTTCAGAACATTGTGGTGGGACAAGTCAAATGCTTCTAGAAAAACAGATACTCCAATGATTCCATTGTTTTATAGTCTTCTGAGAGTAATTCTTCAGTAGTGATAAAATTTCTATCTTGAGCTTTAAATAGGTTTTGCTAGTATCTCACAGTGATTCTTACTAGTGAGTTATGATATGTCCTTGAATCTATAGTCAGAGCATTCATAAATACCCATTTGAGTTTTTGTTAATATATCTCAAGGTACACTGTACCTGTACTATAATAATCTTATGCTATTTGCAAAGGTTTTGCTAGTATCTCACAGTGATTCTTACTAGTGAGTTATGATATGTCCTTGAATCTATAGTCAGAGCATTCATAAATACCCATTTGAGTTTTTGTTAATATATCTCAAGGTACACTGTACCTGTACTATAATAATCTTATGCTATTTGCTATCCCTACACATGATATAGGAATATAGTTTATTAATAACTGCTACTTTAAATTTTATAATAGGAAACAATATGTGTAAAGCCTTTTCCAATCCATTATAAATAATAAACAGGATTCATAAGATACACTATTAGGCCACTTCATGGGTAGTTCTATCCACAAAGCATTCCTCAACACTCAACATGCTATCTAAAATTCTCCAAATTACTATGTTGGACATATGGTATAGCTCTAGTGTACAGTACCATTTTTAGGTTATCATGTCCACTTATAATGAGTAAATCTCTCAACCACAGCTGAGGGCTGTCGTGAATTCTAAAACTGTCAAAAATCTACCAGTTGCCTTAAAGTGGAAAAGAAATGGAAGTTACCAGTTAGGAAATCTTGTCAATATATGTTCCAATTATCTATTGCTGTGTAGCAAAACAATCCAGAATATAGTATAGTAAAGTAATAATCTATTAATATCTCTCATAGTTGTGAGGGCTGGCTAAGGTGGTTCCCACTTTGAATTTCTGATGCAGTTAGTAGCTGTCAGCATTAAGGTCTGGAACTAACCAAAGGTTGACTTGACTGTATGTCCAAGAGACTCTTTCACAGAGTATAAGTTACAATTTGTTGATTCGGTTCCTAATGCTTCTTTCCTGAATGCTCTGCAAAATTGCATTTGAGTCCTTGAAGTATGTTCTCTTTGCCAGTTGGCATTGAAGTTTTGTCACTGGAAGTCATTGGAGATGGAGTGCAAAAGGAAAGGGTTTTGCTTTCTGGTTCCAAAGTGCCCAATTCAGGGGGTTTCTGCATATGTGCTACTTCTTCAGCATCTGGCTTCTGCAGTGCTTGGTAATCAGCAGCAAACAACAGCAATGGTTCTGCCCAGCACTCCCCTTGGGAGTTTTGTACTAGAACATCTCTGGTAAAATACCTCCCTGTGGACAGCTTTCCCTGATTCCCTCGAGATGACAATTTGCAGTTCTTTGCCACTTGGTAGCTGTGCTTTCTCTGAAAAAGTGTGTATCTCAGCCCAAGCTAAAATCAGGAGGCAGCAATTGGTGAACTGGTTCTACTTTTGGCAATAATTTTAATCCTACTGATAACCATTATTTTATATCACAGTATATGGTATCTGCTATTATATATTGTATCTGCTATTCCTACATTTCTTATATCCTCTTTGCTTCACATTAATCAATCCTTTGTTACTCCAATTTCTGTTAGAGCTAATAATTTGTTATATTAAACTTGTACTGCTCAAATATTATAAGGTTTCTCTCTCCTGATTGAACTCACCATTATACATATGTCTGGAAATTGATTCTAGTTTTGAGTTGAGGTTTTATCTGGGGCCAAAAAGAGAACCAAAAATATCAATCTGTTTATGTGGTTGGGCTTCTTGTGGTATATGGTTGGGCTCCGAGAGTGAGTTTTTCAGAGAGCTAGGAAGATGCTTACAAAGTAGCATGAGATCTCTAAAAGCGTCATCACTGCAACATCCTATTGGTCCAGCAAATCCCTAAGACTCCATAAGTCAAAGGGAAGAAAGGAACAAACAACTTGCAGCCACCTTAACTGCAGCTGCCATAGCATATGAGATCATACATAGTAGCTGTATTTCTATGAAGACATATTTAAAAAATACCTTTATCTGATATTCTTCTTTCATTCAGTTTTTCTGATTCATTTATTCATTCAATAATATTTATCAAGTATTCTCTCTGCACCCAGGTCTGTGGAAGTCCTTCCTGAAGTTTTAATTTTCAATGAGCCTCCAACATTGTCAGGAAGGTAAACTTCCTACATAATTATAGATAGAAGCAATGAAATAGTCTACACAGTATTAAACTGAACAAAATAAATTTCCATAATACATAAAATTTTAGTGAGTTCAAGAACAAATCCTACAAGTAAAGACGTGCAGCCTAGTCTTTGATTTAAAAATATATAGTATCTAATTAAAAATAAAAGGTCTGGTTGCTGAAATATTTCAGAATGGCCATCCATCATTTTTTTTTTGCATGTCACAACCACATCAAGGAGTCTCAAGATAAATTATTGTTTGAAAACATTGATTTTCTTTTCTTTGTTAAAAATTGTGTCATCTCAAATAAGAGAAATGTTGTGATTAGAAGGTTCTTGGGTAAACAGCTGGCATCCAAACCAATTAATTTTTGGCAGAGCCACATTGTATTGGTTTTATCACCTTCAACTCAAAATTCCACAGGGACTAAAGATATTAGCAATCTTAAGTATGTAGGAAAATCAAACTGCAACACATACACATACACACATACACAGTATAAACAGAATGTCAAGCATCAACAGGCACACTTTAGTAACAGAACTATAACTAAAATTCACAGAAATGCTATTTAGCTTTGCAAAGGCCATTATATATTATAGAGAGCAATTAAATTCTCAGCAGAATTAGATTCCTGTTTAACATCAGTAGTGAAAAGACTGGGGAACATATCCTATCATATAGTCTGCTTCTAAGTGAGGAGATAAAAGTAAATTGTAAAATGTGAGTCTCACCTGAAACTCTAGCTAGAAATAAGGCTTCTCTGAATGAAGATGGGGAAATTATCTTCTGCTAAGAAAGCAGCCTGTATTCCACACAGGGAATTTGCTCTAGGAAACAGTGGTAAGGAAGACACATTAACATTTAAAGAAGCCGTTTTGAGTCAGAGTGCTGAATGTCACCAAGGAATGAATAATTCTTCTGCTACCCATTCCTATGAATGTTGGTTATGAGGAATAGTGTTTCCCAACAAATGGGGGTAATACCTTGAGATTCCAAATATACACTGAAACATTGGCTAACCTCATATTGCTGCAAATTCAGTTGTTCTTCTTTCACCTCCACCACTCCCTCACTCCTGAATGTCTTAAAATATTAAATTCATTTTGAGTCATTACCACAGTCATGTACTAGGTATTTTCTTTCATCATCAAAGATGTCACTATTTCCAAAAATAAAGCTTGAATGCTGGCTTCAAATAAGCATTCATTCAAATTCTAATTAAATTACTTTGCTGAAACCTATTTGAAACAATTAGTTATTGGAGCCAGTAGCAATCAGAGATTATATACCCTGAATGTCCATGCAGTCCAGAATTTTAAATAGTTTGCACAATTTATAAGAATGACTACTTGGCATTGAAAGGTTTTTTTTCCCACTTTAAAAATGACAATTATAGAGAACATAACTTCAAAATTATTCAAATCTTGTGTGTGCATGCATGTGTGGTGTATATTGGTGAACAAGGTTTGGATGGAAAGGAAAAAAATGGGTAGATAAGCTGTGCAGTAAGCTTAAAGGACAATGGTGCATGGTGTATTGAAAGCAAGGATGTGATTATAGGACAATGGTGCTTGTCAATAAAAAGCCCCTAGAACAGGCAAATAACTCATGTTCCAATCATAGTTTAACTCTGTGCCTTATTCTGCATTTCAGAGTCATCCAAGTTCCAAATCATTGTAATTGCGTAACTGAACTGATAATCCAATTTTATTTTGGTGATGATGATGTTCATCAATTCCTTCCTTCATTCCTTGGACTCTCCATTACTTGTCCAGTCCAGATTTTTTAGCCACACCAGTTAATACAGGCCACGTTGGCTGTATAAATATTGAGAAAATGAGAAAGCATTTTCTTAATAAGAATTTAAATATGCAATCTTCCTAGCAAGGATGAATTTTTAAGCTAGATTATTGAAGAAGTAAAGCAGCATAGATAAAAAATTAAGAGGACTTTTCAGTAAGGACATTAAATATGAGTGAAGATGCAAAACCCCAGTCTTTTGCCAAACTGTTACAACATAATTAGTTCTTTTATTAAAGATTTTATGGCTTTATTTTCAAATATCTCTTCTAAATCTAACCTCTTCATTAGCAGAGTAATTCACATGGAGTTGGCATGCATCTCTAATGGCCGTGAGGTTCAAGAGCTGCATTGGAAAATATTCCCCGTTCCTGCTCCTGTTTATAGCCTCTGCACTCTCTCCTATCGGATCATTTCCTAAAGCCTCTGAAATTAAGCCTCTGAAGTTATTCAGAAGGAAGTGTGTCTAATTGGGATAAAATCTGGATTACTTACTGTGGCCTTCAATGATATTCCATAATCATTAGGTATCATAACGTGAAATTTTATCATGGAATTTTCCTCCAGTGTTTGTCACATCTTAATAAAAGCCCTGTATGTTAGCTAGTGGGTGTTTTCTCTGTTCTCTTAAAGAGAAAAATGAGTTTCTCTTGCATATACATTTATTCCTTGGGATACTTTCTAACAATCTTATCAAGTGTGCAAATATTCCTTAGCTCTAGCAAGTTCTTTTCCTTAAATTACTTTGCTCTAGCAAGTTCTTTTCTTTAAGTAAACTTCACAAACATATACATGTGCATGCGTGTATGTGCACACGTACGTGTGTGTGCGTGTATGTGTGTAGTAATGGGAATGGAACCCTGGTTCTTACACATGCTAGACAAGTGTTCAACTACTGAGCCACACTGCACAACTCACAAGCATTTCAAATAATAAATGCATCTCATTGTGATGAGTCCTGGGATATTTCTAGCTCATTACTCTGAATTAGTCTTTGGATACAGATACTCTTGGACTTTCTGACAGTTGTCCTTCCTGAATAAAATGACTATAAACCAGTCTCCAAATGACACTTCTGCCTGCAATGAAAATCAACAAATGGAATAAAATGAAAACGTACCAACTACCCCCAAATTCACAGATAATGTGTGATTAGAATGCATTATTTCATAAACTTTCAAACTTTGTTATAAGCTCAAAATATGATAAAGACTGTGATGGGGGGGACACTGATGCTCTCAAAGCAGTTATTTCTATTCATAACCAAATCAATGAGCCTCACTCGCCATTTGGTCTTGTCATTAATTGGTTGCTGCTTTCCTTCCTTTAGGCTCACAAATAAGAATTAAAAGCTGACTTAAAAGTCATATTATTCAAGGCTTATATCTTGAAAAAGCCCTGAGTCAGCAATTAGTAAACAGATTATGTAAACAGAACTTCTGAACCAAATGCTGACATTTAAGTATCAAAGCTTACCTAGCCTCAGGGCCTTCAATTAATTGAAGCATACTGAAAGGTAGACTGTAAGTCTTTTGTTTTCAGGGTGTAGCATGGATTTATCTAGAGACTATATTAATTAGTTCATAAAAACATTTGGGCTACTGCCATGTTGCCAGGAGAGGAAAAAGAAAAAGAAGGTAGAAGAAAAAGAAAGGAAAGCCTTTCATTCAAATGTTAAAATCAGAGGCTCCCTGTAGACACAGTATAAAAGCAGGAGGCAACAATTTAGAGGTGACCTGTACTTAAAGCACTTTCTTTGCACATTTCACACAAATTTCAGCTTCTGCCACCTTAGGAGTTACTTTTTCTGAGGTTATAGTAGTCAGCTGTGACTATATATCATCTGGAGCATGAAAATGTATTTCCTTAAAATTATTTTGGTCCATGAATAATTACAGATCATCCTCTAGAATCGCACATCATGGGGAGAAAAAAAAAAGACATTGTTAAACATTAAGAGTCTGCAACATGCCTTTTCTCTCTTTGAAACCCCAGAAGAGTCTTTATTAACAATGGAAAACATTCCCTAGCTACAGAAGGAATACCTATTTCTTAACAAATGATGATTTATCATTTTAGAATGGAAAGCAACATTAGCAAACCAATGAAAATGGCTAGAAATGTAACCACTTTGCTTGGCAATTATATATGTGACAGATTCATTTATCTACCTGTATAGAGCCTTTAATTTACACCAGCACTTAACAGTTAATTGGTGAAGTGTTCTTTACTGCAATAATATTGTTTTTTTAGCATATTCTGAAACAAATCACTTTAAAATAAACAACTATATCATTAATTATCCAATCAAAAGGATACTGAAAAATGCCAAAGAAAAGAGATAACAGAAAAGAAAGTAAACTACCCTTTGTGAGAAGAAAATAAAACATCAATTATTGAACATTTAAATGATATCATCCTGTTTTTTTCTGAATCAAAGGATGATGAAGTTCGCAATCAGTCCTTGCATTAAATATTAAAAAGAATGTTAGTGGCGATGTCAGTATTTTAACTGGGTTATACTAATTTAGAAGTGATATATTACTAAAATATAATCAAAATCTTATCATAATTTGGATTATTCCATATTCCTATTTTATTCAGTTTCCTGGCTTTTGTAAACTTATTGTCGTATTTGTTAGAAAAGTTAAGGACAAAGGAACATGGCCTGACAGCAAGGAACAGTCTTTATTTGGGGTAAAAGCCTGGGAGGGAGCAATTGATGAGGGAAGAGCCACTGGTATCAAAAGCCCATTTCCTTACAGACTTGGGGCTTTTTATGGGGTTAGGAATGAGTGAAGGTGCAGGAGCAGTCATGTATGCCTGATTGGTGGGTTTGGAACTCGGCCCAATTTGGTAAATCCATAGGCTTGGGGCAGGGTAACAATTAGGGGTGTTTCTTTTTTTGCTGGTCTTTTTTGTGGTCTTTTTCTTTTGCTTTGGGTCTTCTCCAGCAAGACCTTACACTGCCCACACTTGTCTATATATTTTAAATTCTCCTTAAGCTATTACTCAGTGAAACACATCTATAAATAAATTAATGATAAAGGTGAGTAAAATTCCATCAATATTAGCGACTTTCATGCTGTCTGCCTAGACATTGTGGATGTAAAAATGGAGCAAGGATTTATATTATTATTTATACATCAACTTAGTAAGAAATAATCAGAAAAATTTGGATAAGATAAATTTATATCAGAAGTTTCACTGTTTTATCAATGTTATTCAAGACTAGGTTTTTATATCACAGGCTTTTCCCCATCTTTGGTAAACACCTAGTACCTTGTATTTTAAATGGCACATCCCCTAAGTATTTAGCTACTGTGTACCTTAGGGGAAGAGAAGGGATTGTCAAGTATATAAAGGGATGGTCTGGAAAACCTGGAGCCAGATAATTTAAATATGAATACTGACTTCAACCAATTTTCTGAGTAATCATAGGCAAATAACCTCTATAGGCCTCCAATTAACTTTAAAAAGGGTTAATAAACCAGGTGTGGTGGCACACACCTGTAATCCCAGTACTTGGGAGGCTGAGTCAGGAGGATTGTAGGTTCATGGGCAGCCTCAGGAACTTATTGAGACCTTATGTCATTCCCCCACAGGGTGTTCCTGTGTGTCTTGAGGTATATGTATATGTGCACACGTGCACATGCATGCTAATCTCTAGCTAATACTCATTACAGGCAATTACTATGGCTTCCCTCTACATCTGTGTACCTTCCTCAGGTTACCCTCCTGTAAGATTTTCAAAGTTCAATCCACAGATAAAGAGTGGCTCTTAGGAGCTAGGAGCTTATTAGTCTTATAAAGATGAATAACTTCATCATATCTACATGCAAAATATGCTCAAATTGTCCTTCCACCAGTCTATTTTTTTCTTTGCCTTCTTTTCTGTTACTTCTGAATGTATTTTCCTAGATCTTCTCAAGAACTGTCAGTTATCTCCCACTGTTTTGCCTGTCAGTGGGTAAGAAGTAGTCTTGCTGCCTCCTCAAACATCCTAAGTCCTCTTCTCTTGATTCAGTGCTTTACAAGCATAGTCTCAGCTCCAGCATCAGTCTTCACCCTTTGTGAGTCTTGCTTAGCTGTGATCCCTGCTCCTCCAGGGGCAGACAGGTGTACCAAGTGCCCAAAGGATCAGAGACACATTTTTTTTTGCCCAGAGCCATTATATCAAAGTTAAAATCCAAAGCTCTATCTAAATACGAGCAAGAGGGAGACTGTGAATATCCACTTGAAGATTTAAAAAAGCACTAAATTTTCCTGCTATTAAAGATACCTCCTCTAAAGAAAGTTATTGATATAGACCTTGCCCAAAGCAATGAATTCATATATCATATATCCATCCAACTGAGCTCCCATTGATTTTATACTGCCACCTCTTAACCTATACTATATATTTACTAAATTGTGCTTTCTTTATAAAATAAGGATATCCAGACTGGATTTAACCTTGTATATAATCTAAAATAAGATGCCCATTTTACATTTTTAATTTAGTATAAGTCACTGAAGCTCAAAGAGATGACAGAGACAGAGAGAGAAACTAATGTTTATTACATATATAATTAGTGCAAGGCATTAGATGTTTGGCCCATAAAAATTTTCATTTTACAGATGAGGAAACTGGGAAACTGAGGCATATAGTGTCTTTATGACCTCTATAAGGTCATAAAACTGAAAGCTACTAAGAGGAAGAATTGGAATTTGAGCAAGTTTCCAACATTAAATTATTTTTTACATAGGAGAAAACTACTATTTAGAGAGATCATATGACTTATCTTAAAATATTTTAACCAGTTAGAACAAGAGATAAATAAGAGAATAAGCTAAGACTATTGTTCTCTAACAGAGTTTCATTATACCATGTCAAAATGCCTGAATTTTTAAATTCTGAGATAATTCAAAAACCACAATCACTATATATTAAATTCTAATAATTGTCTTGATTCTTTTCAGAAGAGAGTAATTTAAAATGTTAGAAGGCATAAACACACATATGTAAAACCTATATGCATATTATTTCTGACACTTGTCCAGTTAGATATGTCTTACTGAAAGATTAAGAAAAATAAAAAATGTGTATGTTAGTAACCTTTCTATCACTGTGACAAAATACTTGACATAAACAAGATTTATTTCATCTCACAATTTTAGTCCACAGTCACTTGACTTTGTTGCTTCTGGGCCTGTGTTGAGGGAGTACATTATGGTGGAAGGGTGTGGTGGAACAAAGTTACTCACTTCATGGTAGCTGGGAAGCTGCAAGAGAGAGTAGAAGACACCAAAGACAAACTATCCCCTTCAAAAGGATGCCCCCAGCTCTCCACAGCTTCCAACTAAGTCCCACTTTCTAGTTTTCACCACTTCCCAATAGTGCCACCAGCTGGAGACCAAGCATTCAACACGCAAGCCTTTGAGGACATTCCAATCTAGGTGTCCATCAACAGATGAGTGGATTACAAAATTATGGGATGTAAACACAATGGAATTCCTTCTTATGTATTTTTTACTGGTAATTGTAAGCATAACTCATGATGAAGTTTGGAGTGATAGAGGCATACATGCACATAGCATTCGGTGATTCTCCCTCTGGCTCCTACCACACTCCTTCATTCCTCTTGTGCATGACACTGAGATTGGCATTGATAAATTTGTGTATGTATATCATATCCATTGAAGTGTATCCTTCATTGAGTCTTCCTCCCTCTCTTAGGCCCCCTCCATCATTCCACTAGGGTTTTTTCCTTCATTGTCTAGTGTCCCTCCTGTATCACAAGTACTCTCTAACTTTTACAAATGAGGGAAAAGATCTGACATCTTGCTTTTTTGTGACTGACTAATCTCACTTAGCATAATATTCTCCAGTTCCATCCATTTCCCTGCAAATGACATAATTTTGCTCTTCTCTATGGCTGAGTAGAATTCCATTGTGCATATATCCCATAATTTTGTAAACCACCTAGTTTGGTTCTATAATTTGGCTACTATGCATTGTGCTGCTATAAACATAGATATGCATGTATTAGTATGGTTGTCTGATTTCAATTCCTTTGGATAGATACCTAGAGTGGAATAGTGGCACAGATTTATCACCATTCATCTGAGGAGCCACTACACTGATCTCCAAAGTGACTGCACTAATTTTCAATCCCACCAACAATGTATCAGAGCTTCTGCTTTCCTACATCCTTGCCCATTTGTGTTTTTAATGATTGCCAACCAAATTCGGGTTAGATGAAATCTCAGTATAGTTTTGAATTGCATCTCTCTGATTGCTAATGATGTTGAATATTTTTTCATATATTTATTGACCATTTGTATTTCTTCTTTTGTGAAGCATCTATTTAGTTTACTTGCCCATGTTTTATTGGGTTATTGTTTTTGTCAGTTAATTTCTTAAGTTCTTTATATATTGTAGATATTAGTCCTCTATCAGAATAGTAGCTGACAAAGAGCTTCCATTCTGTTGGATTTCTATTAAGGTTCTTGATAGTTTATGTTGGAGTATTGGTCCTATGCCCTCTTATGGTAACTGCAAAGTCTCTAGTCTAATTTCCAGGTCTTTGATTCACCCTGAATCTACTCTTGTGCAGGGTAAGAAGGTAGGATTTATTTTCCTTTTTCTATATTTGGTTAGCCAGTTTTGTCAACACCCTTTGTTGAAAAGGCTATCTTTTCTTCAGCATATGATTTTGCCCTTCTGTCAAAAAGAAATTGGCTGTAAGTGTTTGGATTTGTTTCTGAATCTTCTCTTCTGCTCCATTGTTCTATGTTTCTGTTTTGTGCCAATACCATGCTGTGTTAATTATTACAGCCCTGTAGTATAGTTTTAAGTCAGGTATTGTGATGCCTTCATGGATATTATTGCTGAAAACCATTTTGGCTATTCTTGGTATATTGTTTTTCCATATGAATTTTAGGACTGATTTTTCTAGCTCTTTGAAGAATGACCATGGTATTTTACTAGGGATTACACTGACTCCATAGATCACTTTTGATAGAATAGCCATTTTGATTATATTTATTCTGCCTATCCAAGAGCACAGGAGATCCTTCCATCTTCTAAGATCTTCAATTTCTTTTTTTAGTGTTTTATAATTTTTATTATAGAGGTCTTTTGCCCCCTTGGTTAGATTTATTCCTAGGTATTGTATTTTATTTTTTGAGATTATTATGAATGGAATTGTTTTCTGGATTTCTTTTTCAGTGGATTCATGGTTGACATATAGAAAAGCTACTGATTTTTTTAGATTGACTTTGTATGCTGAATTTGTTAATCAGCTCTAGAAGTCTTTTGGCTGAGTTCTGTGAGTCTTCTAAGTATAGGATAGTGACATCTGCAAATAGAGATAATTTCAGTTCTTCTTTTCCTATTTGAATTTTCTAAATTTATTTTTCTTGCCTTATTGCTCTGGCTAGAGTCTTGAGTACTATATTAAAAAGGAGCGGTGATAGTGGGCATACTGGAATAGAAGGTGAGTTCCTTCTGTTTCAATTTTCTGCAGAGTTTTTAACATAAATGTACGTTGGATTTTGTCAAATGCTTTTTCAGCACCTATTAAGATGATCATGTGATTTTTGTCCTTAGTTCTATTTATGTGATGAATGACTGTATTGATTTGCCTATGTTGAACCAGTCTTGCATCCCTGTAATGAACCTGATTTGATCATGGTATATAATTTTCTCGATGTGGTTTTGAATACATGCTGCTAATACTTTGTTTAGAAGTTTTGCCTCTAAGTTCATCAATGATATTGTATGTAGTTTTCTTGAGCTTTCTTTATTCGGTTTTGATATTAATGTGATACTGGATTCATAGAATGAGTTTGGGAACCCCATCCATTTCTACTTCATGGAACAGTTTGAGAAGTACTGGGCTGAGATCTTCTATAAAGGTTTTATAAAATTTGGCTGGTAATCCATTTAGACCTGGGCTTTTCTTTGACAGCAAGCTCTTTATTGTTGTTTCAATTTCTTTGCTTGCTCTTGGTTTGTTTAAAATTTCTACATCCTCTTTATTCAATTTAAGAAGGCTGTATATGTCTAGAAACTTGTCAATTTCTTCTATGTTTTCCATTTTATTAGAATATAGTTTTTCAAAATAGTTTCTGATGATCCTCCGGATTTTCATGCTGTCTGTGGTAATTTGACTTGATTCTCTCTTTCTTTAGGTTAGATTGGCTAAAGGTTTATCTATGTTATTTACTTTTTCAAAAAACCCACTTTTTGCCTTGCTGATCTTTTGTACCTTACTGTTGTTGTTACTTCATTAATTTTTTTCTCTAATTTTAATGATTTTCTGTCTTCTACTCACTTTGGGATCAGACTCTTCCTGCTTACAAGGGTTTTGAGGTATGTCATTAATTTGTTTATCTGGTAATTTTTCTCTTCTTCATATGTGATCACTCAGTACTATGAATATTCCTCTTAATACTGCCTTCAAAGTGTCCCAGAAATTTTGACATTTGAACAAATACCAAAGAACAAAACTATGTCATTTTTCGGGAAAATGGGTGGACCTGGAGAACATTATGTTAAATGAAATTAGCCAAGCACAGAAATTGAAGGGTCATATGTTTTCTCTCATATGTAGAAGGCAGGGAGTAATCTGGATACAAGAGGAATTTTAGATAATAGAGTTAAAAATCCCAGCGGGGTGAAGGAGGTGACATAGGGGAAGTTGTATGTATGTGTGGAGGGGAATTAATGAAGGAAACTCTCATTTATGTTACGTACTCTTCCCCATATCATGTACAGGGAAGAGGAAGGAGTGGGGAGAGAGCCAGGGAGAAACTCACCTGACCTGTGCATGTATGTCACTATCACTCCGAAACACATTATGATGTAAGACTACAATGCACCAATAAAAGTATATATGTGGATACACACACACACACACACACACACAGACACACACAGACACACATACACACACACGGATAGAGCCTGGGTCCTTGAGAACTTCATGAAGTAGAGATGGTATACCTACCTTTACATTCACAAGAAAGAGAAATAAACTCCATTTTAATTAATGCGTTTGTTTCCTTTACTTGCTGCTGAATTCAATTTAATTAAAGAGTATGGATGGATCAAACTTTGTTCAAACACCTCTCATATTACTTCAGTCTTTTCTTATTGCCAGAGAATACATTGCAGTGAATATTCTCATTTTTATATTAATGTAACAGTATCATAATATTCCACTGTGATAATACTATTTCTAGGAGAGATTCCCAAAAGTAGATCTGCAAGGTTAAACAGCATGCAAATTTACAAAGTTTAATAGTTCTGCTCTTCCAAAGGTGGTACCAAGTTCCAATATAAGATTAACCTCCTCATATTTTCTAACATTTCATACATCTGTTTAATGTATTTTTATTCTTATGACTCTGATAGATGGAAAATTAATCTCATTTGCTCTTTTAAAATGCTTTCTCTAAGCTGGATGTGGTGGTGCACACTTGTAATCCCAGTACTTGGGAGGCTGATACAGGAGGATCTGGGTTCGTGGCCAGCCTCAGATACTTAGTGAGGCCCTCTGCAACTTAGTGAGAACCTGTTTCAAAATTAAAGAATAAAAAAAATAGGACTAGGGGTATAGCTCAGAGAGTGGGTTTAATCCCCAGTACTTAAAAAAAGAAAAAAGAAGAAAATGCTTTCTCTAATCACTTGCAATTTAAGACATTTTTATGTTTATTGACATTTTTATTTCTTAGTCTGTGAATTACCTATATTACCTATTCATCACCTTTTTGACTATTTTTATTTGGAGTTGAAGGTAAGAGCTCCTTTTGAAATAAAGCTATTAACCCTTTTATTTTTAATTATGTGGGTAAATTTTACCTGTTTTTAACTTTCTGTATCTATTACCATGCAAATGACTTGAATTTGTATTTGTAATTTGTAATTTTTTATAATTTCCTGTCAAGGTTAGTAAGATAGGATTAGAAATAATTTTCTCCCACATTATTTCTCAGTAACATTTTATTTTCAGATATAGCTATATTTATTTTCGTATAAAGGGTAAGGTAATGATCTACTTTTTCTTGTTGTTTGAATAGATAGATGTTTGCTCCAGCAAAATTTATTGGCCAGTATATTTAAAAATTCACTTTTCCTGTACATATTATAGTACAATGAGCTATTCCTCTGAACAATGCCATATTATGAAGTCTTATAGGACATTTTGATTTCTAGCAGAAAAAAGTCCTATCCTCATTAGTCTTTCAATTTTTTTCTTGAATAATAAAATTTGAACACATCAGTTATTTTACATTCTTACCTAAATGTCTTACTTTGTTTTTTAAAAAAATTAAACTCAGAAATATCTCATTAAAATCTGTTAAATTTCACAAACATAGAATTGAAAAGCAAAGTGGAAATTATGTAATAGTTATTACATGTTTATTTATTTTTTTATTTTTATTGTAGTAATTCGTGCAATATAGCATACATCTTTGTTAAGTACAAGTTGTTAAAAACATATTTGGACACAATTCTCATTTGACCCCTTCCCCAATTCCCACCCTGTTCCCTCCCCCTCCCTCCCCCTCAGGTTCAGTTCAGTGAGTGACCTTGATATGATTGTGTAAATACATCATGTGCCTTAGGGTGTCCCTCGGCCCCATGCATCCACTACAATTAAATCAACTTCTTTGCTTATCGAGGATCTCTCCTTTTCATCTGGAGTGAACCTACCATATGACCCAGCAATACCACTATTGGGTATATACCCAAAAGAATGGAAACCAAACTATCAGACCGGTGCATGTGTATCTATGTTTATAATGGCTCAATTCACAATAGTCATAGTCATACTATGGAAGCAGCCAAGATGTCCATCGACAGATGAATGGATTGCAAAACTATGGGATATGTACACAATGGAATTTTACTCAGCCATAAAGAAGAACAAAATCATGTTCTTTGCAGGGAAATGGATGCAACTGGAAAACATTGTTAAGTGAGATTAGTCAGTCACAAAGAGTAAAGAAGCATATGTTCTCCCTAATATGCGGATGCTAGGGAGAAGATGGGGCATAGGAGGGTCTCCAGATGAAAAGGAGAGATCCTCCATAAGCAAAGAAGTTTATTACATGTTTATAATAAGCTGAAATCAGATATCCTTGGTTTAGCTACAAGAAAACCTCTTAAATACCAAATTCACAGTATCACCCAAGGGCTATGATGATTAGAAGTAGAATGTCCCTTGAAGAGCTCAGGGTTGATATAATTAGTCATGAGGGTTGTAATATCATCAGTAGATAAATCATTGCAATAGGTTTTCCTGGGCGGTAACCTAGGCCTGTGAGATGTGGCTGAGGAAGATGCCTCCCTGGGGGTGTGGTCTTAGGGCTTATGCTCCTTTCCTTGCATGCATGCTTTTTTTTTTGCTTCTGGCCTCCATGGTGTGAGAGCAGAGCCCTTGCTTTCTCCTCTCCACTTCCTGCTGCCCTGCCCTATGCTTCAGATCCTGGCTTCACAGACTGAACCCAGAATCTCCAAAACACTGAGCAAATAAATCTTTCTTCCTCTAAGTTGTACGGTCAGTTATTATATCAGTGAGAATGACTGAAGATAATCATTCATGGATACATTGCCCAGATATGTCAAAATGTTTGTAAGGAAACCTTTGCAGTTTACTTCTGTAACTGACAATAGTTAGTAGTTCTTATGAGAGAGACAGGAAGTCTACAGAAGAAGCACTAGATAAGATTCCTTTCTTTTAGCCTCTTTGCTCTACTACCCTTAACTAGAGTTTCCACATGGGCAACTTCTCTGAAAAATACTGCAGCTTTTTTTGGAAACTCCAGTTCTGCAGAGAATAAGCCAAAATATGTTAGTGCTTCCTATCATTTAATGACTGGACAGGAAGATTTTTCATACTATATTGGGTTTAATTTTTGCTTCCCTCATTTACTAGTTGAGCACACTTGGAATTATTTGTGATTCTTTTATAATTTTAGCTTAATTATCATAATCATCAACAACAACAACAAATGGGAATGATAATGTTGATTTTGCCCAGCTGTTGAATGTATTAAATAAAACAGAAAGCATAATTGCCTACATAATCCACCCTCTCTATATATCTTGTTTATTGACATCACTGTCAATGCCACATCTTCCCAATTATATGTCTCTTTTCATAAGTTTGGATATGGAATCCTAATTATAATCTGTAGGAAAAATAAATTAGATGATCCTATCATCACAATAAATAAAAGATGCATATAACATGGGTAAGGTATAAGCTAAATTTTGAACTCTGAGTAAATGTAACATTTAGGTAAAATTATGCTAATTTCTATGAAAGGTTCCAAACTCTGAGGCTTTACTCAGTTTTAAATATTTTGTTTTTATTTTGTTTATTTTGTGATACTAGGGATTAAATTCCGAGGCCTTCTAACACCGATATCCACTCCCACCCCTATTTTTTACTTAAACAGAATCTCAATAAGTTGCAGAGGGTCTTACTAAGTTGCTGAGGCTGGTCGGGAACCTGTGATTCTCCTGTCTCAGCCTCCCAAGTAGTGGAATTATAGGCACGTGTCACCACACCTGTGTAGATTTAAACATCTTGAATTTAATAACAAGTTATAATGAATAAAACTTATTTATTGGTATAACTGACACTACTGGCATATACAAAATTCTACAGAGGAAAAGAAGTAGCAGAGTATATATCTTTGTTAGAAGCCTATATTGATTTGGAAATAGCACAAGAGCCTAAGTTAGAAAATTTTGGTTCAAATACGAATGTACAGAATAGACGATTTGGAGCAACTGAACCATTCTGAGAT
>PVLC010024648.1:0-24405 GCA_004027655.1 Graphiurus murinus | reverse complement strand
AAAAAAAAAAAAAAGACTATGGAAAAAACACATACCTTTAAAACAGTCAAGAAATAAATAATCCAATGTCAAAATATAGAGAATATCAGACACGAAAATTTAGAAAAGCTATATCAGTATAAATTGGAGAACTAAAGGAAAACTTCATGTAGAAGATGAAACTTAAATGGCATCTTAAGAATAAATAGGATTGAAGTTACAGGACACTTACAGCAAGACAAATATCATGCATAAAAATGGCTAATGAAAAAAAATGGCTGAGAAGCTGAATAGTAAGGAGGGGTGACAGGAAGCAGAGGAAGGTGTGTTTGGATAAGGAGCATGGAACCAGGCCATGGCAAAACTTGATAGCCAGGTCTATGAAGTAGGGGTTAGATCAATAGAGGTAGGCAGGCCCATCATTTGAATATCTTTCAAACAAATATTCTTAAAATACTGGCTCAATATTTATTAGAGAAAGTTTCTGAGAGCTGTGTGTCAACTACTGTTGACGAAAGATTCCTGTTGAGCATCCTTCGCTTAGCAAAATAAAAGCCCTGTGATTAACGTGACTCATTTTCATTAGATGACTAAGTGACTGTTAGATAAATTAATCCTCTGAGCATTTCACTTCTACCCCAGGGTGTTACCAAAGTACATTTCACCACATAGGATATTCATCTTGAGAAGAGTTCTTGCAAATAAATATATTTTTTCCCATCTGGAAACCTTTGAAATGATGTTGCAATGATGTGAGCCAGTGCCTTTGGCAACCACCCACTCTGAGCAGGCAGTAGATATGCATTCTGGATTTATGAGAAGCTGGTATTGAGAACAGATCTCTGGAGTGAAGTCTGATAGTTTTGACATGGCCTGCTCAAAAGGAGGAGACTGAGTCAGAAAGGATAGCCGGGAGGTCTTTGGAATAATCTAGGTGGGAAGTGAGTGATGATCACATCCAGGATAGGGACAATGGCTAGGAAAAACAGAGATGGGACAGGGACTGTGGGACTAGAGCACTGGTCAGGATACCTCTAGTTATGCACATGTGGGGATTATGTACATGTAAGTGACAGCAAGTATGGTGAGACCTATGAAGGAGTTAATAGAAAGAGAGTTAAAGACACAACCTTGGAGACACTCACAGTTAAGGTACAGGAGGAGTGAGAGGATTATAAATTAGTCAATAAATTAGCTGCAGAACTAAAAAGCATCTTTAAGTACAGAAATGACTTTAAAAAAAAAGAAACAGAACATGTATCATTATTCATTCCATGTACGTAAGTATTCCCTGGAGTAGCCATGCTGGAAATGGATAACAGTTGTTGGATTTTAAATTGTCAAATAAGTTCAGCCCTCAGCTACATCCCTAATCCTGTATTGTATTTATTCATTTCCATTTAATTTTTTTGTTTTTGAGGAAAAGTTCATGGAGCTAGGGGTTTTAGAAACAGACTTTGAGAAGCCGGGCAGGGTGGTGCACGCTTGTAATCCCAGCATTTAGGAGGCTGAGACTGGAGGATCCGTGTTCAAAGCCAGCCTCAGCCACCTAGTGAGGCTCTCCGCAACTTAGTGAGACCCGGTTTCAAATAAAGAATAAAAAATAGGGCTGGGGGTATAGCTCGAAGGTAAAACACCCCCGAGTTCAATCCCCAGTACCGCAAAAAAAAAAAAAAAGAAACAGACTTTGAGGAATCTTGCTTTAGAAAATAGTATAGTTAGCTAGGCATCATGGTATATACTCGTAGTTCCAGTACTTGGGAGTCTGAGACAGGCGGATCTCAGGTTCAAGGCCAGCCTCAGCAACAAGTGAGACTGTTTCAAAATTAAAAAATAAAAAGGACTAGGGGGTGTAGCTCAGAAGTAGTGTGTCCCTGGGTTCAATTTCTAATAACTTCTTATAACACACACACACACACACACACACACACACACACACACACACACTGTAGCATTAAAGATAGCCATATAAAACTGTGGTTATTGAGATCTTAGATATATTGAAAGTTTTTTCATTTTTAAAAGTATATCTGGGTGGGGTATAGCTCAGTGATAGCCTTAGAATGCACAAGGCCCTAGGTTCAATCTCCAGCACCAAAAACAAAACAAAGCATTTCTGTAAGATTTACTCTTCAAGTATGAGTAAAATAAAATGCTAGACTATAAAAACATTGATCTAACAACTCTTCAGGGAAAAATTTCCCAAAGAAACAGTCTAAAATATGAAAAAGGTTATACATATGAGGAAATGTGTCACAGCCTTATTATGAAAAAATTACAATATTATAAATGCTTAACAACAAAGGATTAGTTATATAAACCATGTATTGGTTATAAAAATGATTGGGTATATCAAGGGAAAATGCTTATAATATGTTGAGTAAACATTGAGTTTTAAATTGAGTGTTTAACTTTTATATAATTGCTTATGAAAACCATATACAAAAGAGTAAATTAAAAGTACACAAATCCAGCTGGGCGTGGTGGCACATACTTGAGAGGCTGAGAAAGGAGGATCCGGGTTCGCAACCAGCCTCAGCTACTTAGTGAGGCCCTTCACAACTTAGTGAGACCCTGTTTCAAAATAAAGAAAAAAAATAGGACTAGAGATGTAGCTCAGAGGTAGAATGCCCTTGGCTTCAATCCCCAGAACAGAAAAAAAAAAAAAAAGGTACATGAATCCACATATGTCAATAGTTTATTTTTTATTTTTTTGTGCTGAGAATTGAACCCAGGGATATTCTACCTCCGAGCTATAACCCTAGCCTTATTTTATGATCTTGCTAAGTTGCTAAGAGCCTCATTATGTTGCTAAGGCTGGCTTCAAACCTGTGACCCTCCTGTCTCAGCTTCCTCAAGAACTGAGATCACATGCATGCACTACCATGTCTGCCTACCAATAGGTTTATTACAACAGTATGCGTGTGCAATGATTTTTCTTTACTTATTATTTCAATTTTCAAGATTTTCAATAATGTGTTTATATGACATTTGCAACTTTTAAGCTCATTTTTATAATAAACTGAAATAAAAAGAAATCTACAAAAGAGTCAACCTTGATTGAGTGCATTCCATTACTAGGAACTGAGACATTCTACCTCTGAGCTATACCCCCATCCCTATTTTATATTTTGTTTAAAAACAAGGTCTTGCTAGGTTGCTGAGGACCTTGCTAAGTTGCTGAGGCTGTCCTCAAAACTGCAATCCTCCTGCCTCAGCCTTCCAAATAGTAGGATTACAGGCATGTGTAATCACATGGGGCTTTTGCATTGTGTGTGTGTGTGTGTGTGTGTGTGTGTGTGTGTGTATGTGTGTGTGTGTGTGTGTGTGGTGTTAGTTACTGAGGATGGAACCCAAGAGCATTCTACCTCTGAGCTGCACCTCCAGTTCCATTTTATTCTTTATTTTGAAACATAGTCTCACTAAGTTGCAGAGGGCCTCACTAAGTAGCTGAGGCTGGCAGTGAACCTGTGATCCTCCTATCTCAGCCTCCCAAGTACTGGGATTACAAGCATGAACCACCACTCCTGGCTTGCATTGCATTTTAGTGAAATATTTTCCTGTAAAGCTTTTGTTTAGAAAAGATATCTACAAGCCATAGTTGGTGAGAGTTAGGAGAAGGCTATCCTTTAAAAAATAAAATATAAACCGTGTGTGGTGGTGCATGCTTGTAATCCCAGTACTTGGGAGGCTGAGATAGGAGGATTGCAGGTTTGAGGACAACCTCCACAAATTAGTGAGAATCTCATCAACCTAGTGACACCCTGTTTCAAAATAAAAATAAAGTAGCTACATGTAACACACACACACACGCATGCAAGCACGCACACACGCACACACGTAACACTGGACCTTCGATTCGAATCCCTTCTAGTCTCTCTTTCCCCATAAATCCCAAAATATTATCTCTTACCTTTTTCCCATTTGTCTGACTTATATTTAGCTCTTCCAGTGATTGGAGTTGGCATAGGTCAGTAGGAAAATATGTAAATTGATTGCTTGAAAAGTCTAATTTCTGGATTCCTTTTAAATTATGTATCTCTGAAGGGATTTTCTGTATTTGGTTTTCTGAAAGATCAAGCACTCTCAAATTTTCTAAAGTACACAATTCTCTAGGGAAACTTTCAAATTGATTACAGCACAAAATAAGTACTTGGAGTGATACCATATTGGAAATAGATGATGGGATTTTCCTTATTTGGTTTTTACCAAGGTCCAAGTATTTAAGATTAATAAGAGAACACAAATACTTAGAAAATGTAGGGAGTTTGTTTTCATTAAACTCTAAACGAAGCAGTTGTTTACTGAAAGATATATCCACAGGTATTTCTGAAATAGAATTTCCATTAAAAGTCAAATAATAAAGTGAGTCTAAAGCACACAGTCCCACTGGGAAATATGTTATTTGATTATAATTCAATTCAACTTTAGTTATTTTTCTGCAGTTTTTTATTTCAATGGGAATATGTGTGATCATATTTCCTGAAAATTCCAGACTATATAAATTATTAAGATGTAAGATATCTTCAGTTATTTTCACCATATTATTTCTGTTTACATGGAGTTTTCTTAAATTTTTAAGCTTGTGAATGTTCTTAGGAAGTTCTGTTAATTTATTATCACTAAGACTAAGGAATTCCAACATGATACAGCAGGAAATTTTCTCTGGTATATTTTTCAATAAATTTTTATCAAGTATAAGAATCTTAAGTTCTCTGTAATCCTCAATTTTATGTGAAATAGCTTCCAATTTGTTGTCAGCCAGCTGGAGTTCTCTTATTTTGAGTAATCGAAAAATTTCCACAGCCAAAAAGGTAAGTTTATTATGATCTAATAAAAGTTTTTCTAAATTTTTAAGTTCTCTAATTTCTTTTGGCAAACTCTCTATTAGGTTTCCAGTAAGGATTAGTGAAGTTAATTTTGGAAGGAAGCATAGAGTTTTAGGAAATATTGTTAACTGATTATATTCCAGATTGAGAACCCTCAAGTTTTGCAAACTAGGCAGAGTGTCTGGTACATTTCTTAACTGATTTTTACCCAAATTCAAAACTTCTAAGTTTCTAAGACTTTCTATGCCAGAAGGAAAATCCTCAATATAATTGTTATTTAAAAAGAGTTGCCTTATATTCTCAAGTTGTGCTACTTCTTTAGGTACATGTGATATGTGGTTGTGACTGACATTTAATATCCTTAAATTATGAAGTAACTGAATTTCAGGTGGAAGCAAGGATAACTCATTTTCTTTCAAAGACAGAATTTCAATTCCTAGCAGATCCCCTAGGTCTGCCCCTTGAAAAGTTCTTATTTGATTCTTGTCTAAGTATAAGCATTTTACATATTTGGTTTTTAAAATGTCCTTAGGGAATTCTTGTAGTCCATTATCTTTGAGGTTAACTGTAAAGTCATCTAATTCTAAGTGGAATTCTTCCTGACTTTCTTTAGAGGCTTGTGGACTAACATTCCTTATTTTTTCATCAGATAGGAAGTTAACTAAAGTCTGAATGTCTTCCGTTGACTCAGTTATTGGGGATGATGAACTTTGTGAAGTTTCTGTTTTTGATGGTGGGCTGGCATCTCCAGGGCCTGTTTCAGAAACCCCAACTTTCTTCTTTTGTTCCTCACTGCTAGAATTGCTTCTAGAGGAATGCGTTGACGTTAATGTGTCATTTGTAGGATGTGTTTCATAAATCTGGTTGGAAGGGTTCCCATCCAGGTCATTAGAAGCTTCCTTCAACAAACTTGATTCTTCTTTAATAGATGCAGGCTCCTCCTCTGACTGTGATTGAGATTCTCTGCTCAATATACTAGTGGAATCTTCTAGGTCGGCTGAAGTTTCCTCCTCTTTAGACATCTTATTTGCTGGTATGATTTATACCAATTCAAACTTGTAATTCTACTTTAATTTTCAAATTTTTCCTTTGAACCTACAAAAGAAATGTTGATATTGAAAGAACTATCATAACTATGTCAAAATTACAAATTAATTATAATACAACTTTTTTATTCTCTAAGAAATGATTTAATTAATATAAAACAATACACTTACAACTAATTCTATATACAATTCTTGGATAAAAATAGTTTATTGGTAGCCTATATTCATCACATGTTACTCTTGGAAACACATTAAAATTATAGAAAAATAATGAGAAAGACCAAAGAAAATAAAGGAGACAAAAAGAACTGAAATAATTTAGCAACTTTTTGGAAGACAGAAAAAGAGATAGCCAGTGTCCTCCTGCTTACATTTTCATAGAAAAATTTTAGCAGACTAGGAATAGGTAGGAATTCCCTTAATCTGCTAAAAGATGTCCATTTAAAAATCTATAATAAACACATACCCAGTGGCGAGACACTGAAAGCTTTTCTTTGAGACTGGAAGCACAATAATCTTTTCCTCATCATTACTTCTAGTCAATACACTGTACTGAGATTTTGTCCAGTGGCATAAGGCAAGAAAAGGGGGGGGGGTAAAATAATATAAGAAGAAATAAACCTTTCATTAATCACAGATAAAATACATAGAAAATCAAGATCATGTATAGATAAATTATTACAATAAAAAATTAAGCAATGATGTTAAATACAAATATATAAAAGTCAATTTTTCTTTCTTATGCTAGTAAAAATGTTAGAAAACTAAAGTTCAAAGAGGTATCATCTACAACCAACAAAAATTACCAAGTATCTAGGAAAAAATCTGACCCCCAAATGTGCAAAACCTCTATAGAACAATACTATTCAATATAATTGCAAAATATAATGAGAGAAATTAAATGGGATAAATAAATGGGATTATATATGCCATTTCCATATAGTGGAAGGCTCAATGTTTGACATGTAAGTTCTTTTCAAATTGATTTAGAAATTCATTACAATACCAGTGAAAATCCTGCCATTGTTTTTGTAGAGCTGGACCAGCTGATTCTAAAAAGTATGTGGAGAGAAAAAAGGGTCAAAATAGTTATGATACTCTTTTTATGTGTGTGTGTGGTACTGGGTTTTGAATCCAGGGCGTTCTACCTCTGTGATACACCCCCAACCCTAGCTATTTATTTATTTATTTATTTATTTTGAAACAGCGTCATAATAAGTTGCTGAGACTGGCCTTGAACCAAGGATCCTCTTGTCTCAACGTCCCAAATAGAGGGATTACAGATATGTGCCACCACATCTGGCTGATAGCCTTTAAGGAGTAAACCCAGGTGAGAAGGCTTATTGAATATTAAAACTTATTATGAAGCTGCAGTAATTAAGGTGCTATGACTTTGATACAAGAATAGAGAAATAGATCAGAGACATATATAGAAAGCCTGGAAACAGATACTTGATATGATATATAGATACTTGATTTATCCAGAAGGTGGGACTTTAGAGCATTAGAGAAAAAGGCTTTTCAATAATGATGCTAGAACAACTGAACAATTAGTAAACTGGAAACCATGTCTTAAAGATTCAACCAAAATGTAGAAAAGAGAGATAAGCAGATGAACAACACAAGAGAACATATGAGAAATATAATGAGAAGGACTAAATATATCTGATTTATGTTCCAGTAGGAGAAAGTGGAGTTAATAAAGCAGAGGCATATTTAAATAAATAATGGCTATGAATTTTCTAGAGCTTATGAAAAATACAAATCCATAGATCCATGATGTACAATATGTCCAACACAGAATAATTTTTAAAAGTTTAATCCTGAAACTACAGAATCATTAAAAACAATGAAAAGGTCATGCTGACAATCAGAAAGAAGGGAGGGAACATCTAGAAGCCATTGAAAAAATAAGCAGAGACTTCCTGGCAGCTGCAATGAAAGCTAGAGGACACTGGAATAACTTAAAGTGTTGAGAGGAGCTGGGTGTGATGACACATGCTTGTAAACCCAGTACTTAGGAGGCTGAGACAGGAGGATCACAAGTTCGAGGCCAATCTCAGCAACATAGCGAGACCCTATTTCAAAGTAAAAAGGTCTGGCATACTTTGGAGGTAGAATGACTATGGATTCAATTCCAGAGGGAGAAGAGAAGGAAGGATGGAAGGCACTCTGCAACTTAGTGGGACCCTGTTTCAAAATAAAAAATGAAAAAGGGCTAGAGGCTTAGTTCAGAGGTAGAATGCCCCTGAGTTTAATCCCCAGTGCCAAACAAACAACAACAACAAAAACCATAGAATTGTGTATCCTGTTGGGGTCTTAGTCAGGTGAGCCCCAGAGAGATGCCCCAAGATGGCGCCTGGCGAGGTGCCAGAGGCAGCTGACTGCTGGATGACTGACAGGTGATAACCTTCCTGGAGGAGGGCTGTACCACGTCGGCGCGCATGCACCAGTATGTCAGAGCTTGTGGACAGATAGTGCATGCTTAAGAGAAATAGAGAAGGGCATGCAGTAACCTCGTGATCACGTCTATGATTGGCCCCAAGTTGCTCCCCCTCCGGCTCCACCTCCTACTGCATGGCTTGATAGCAGAACCCTCCAGCGGGATGAGAGAGAGCATAGGAAAGTGAGAGAGTGTGTGTGTGAGAGAGCATGTGTGAGAGAGAGTGTATACAAGAGAGAGTGAGTGCAAGAGGGGAGGAAAAGAAAACAATAAAGCAGCTTGAACCAGCAACCATTATTGTCGCCTCTCTCTCTGGGCCCTCGCGGGCAAGGGTCAAGCGTGGGAGGCGATATATCCAGACAATGTCTTGTTCAAAAATAAACAGAGCTGGGGAAGGGCTAGGTATAGAGTGATTGCTGAGCATTTGTGAAACCCTGGCTTCAATTCCCAGCATCACAAAAAAGAAAGGAAGGGAAGAAAGAAAAGCATTTACAGATAAACAAAATGAGAGCTTTTATCACTAAGAGACTTGCTCTAATAAAACTTGTGAAAAAATATACTTTAAGGAAGGGGAAAGAATACCAAAGGAATAGTCTGAAATTCAAGAAGAAATGGGGAGCAAACAAAATGATAGACACATGCAAATTCAAAGAAATAATGGCCTGTATAAAACAGTAACAGTGACTAATGTGTAGCATTCAAAAAGACAGAACTAAGACAGGTGTGGTGGCGCACCCTTGTATTCCCAGTATTTGAGGGGCTGAGACAGGAGGATTGCAGGTTCACGGTCATCCTCAGCTACTTAGTGAGGCCCCTCCACAACTCAGTGAGACCCTATTTCAAAATAAAGAATAAAAAATATGACTGGAGGTGTAGTTCAGAGGTAGAGCATCCTTGGGTTCAATTCCCAGTAACACACGCACACACACACACACACACACACACACACACACACACACGAAAAAACTGGCCAGGCCTGGTGGCACATGCCTGTAATACCAATGCTTGGGAGTCTGAGACAGGAGGATTGCAAGTCCAAGGCCAGCCTGGGCAACTTAGAGAGACCCTGTCTCAAAATAAAAAGTAAAAATAAAAAAAAGCTGGGGGTATACTCAGTGATAGAGTGTTCCTGGGTTTGATCTCCAATACTGAAAAAAAAAGAGACAGAAGTAGAAAATTATATAATGAGTCAAGAATTAACCCCAATACATTTATTATTTAAAGAGGGTAATAGTAACTTTGCATTGAAGAGGCCCAGTAAATGCAGCTGTGGCCAAGTGATTAAAGCCATTCTCAGAGTATCTTGTTCTTTTGGATGCAGAGGACTAGGAGTGGAAGGGCACATCAATTGTGTGGTGTTCCTGCCAACGTTACATATTCTCAGTCTCATCATGAAAAGACATTAAACAAATTTAAATTCAGGGCCATCCTACAAACTACTGACCAGTACTATTAAAAAGTGTTGCAGTCATTAGACCAAGAAATACTTAGAAATTATGAAAAGATGGATGAGAGGTATAAGCAAACTCTTTTTTCTGTTATTGCAACTTTTCTGTAAATCTAAAATTATTTTGAAAAGGAAAGTCTCACACACACACACACACACACACAAACACACACTCCTTGGTAGTGCATACATGTAGTCCTATGTAGTCCTAGCTGTTTGGGAGGCTGAGGTGAAAGATCACATGAATACATGAGTTTAAGTCCAGCCTGGGCAATGTTGCAAGACCTTCTCTTAAAGAAGCAAAAAACAAAACCAAAGTCTGAGCTTAAATGTTCTAAAATCGTTTATCTAGGGTAGTTAAGCAATTGTCATCATTAAGATCCTTAAACATGCTTGGTAAGATTTGATAAATTTGTATGTGTGTGGTACTGGGGGTTGAACTCAGGGGCATTCCATCTCTGAGCTGCACCCCCAGTTCTATTTTATTTTTTAATTTTTGAAACAGAATCTCACTAAGTTGCATAGGGCCTTGCTAAGTTGCTGAGGGTGGCTGCAAACCTGTCATCCTCCTGTCTCAGCCTCCCAAGTACTGGAATTACAGGTGTGTACCACCATGCCTGGCTTGATAACATTTTAAGGTTTTTTGTTTGTTTTAATAGAGTATGGTTGTGGTATTTGTTTTTTGTCTTTCTATGATACCCAGACTGGCCCTGAATGCTTGGGCTCAATCAATTCTTCCATCTGTCTCTGGAGTAATGGGAACTACAGGTAGATGCCACCATGCCCAGATAATAAAATTTCAAATTATAAAAGGGATAAAAGTAGACAGTATAAATTTTAGATGTGTGATGAGAACAATGTTAAATAAGGGGTGGGGGATACAAAAGATGAAGAGAAATAAGAAAAAAACAAGACCCAATCAGGTTTTCTGTTTTTTGCTGTTTTTGTGGTGCTGGGGATTGAACCCAGCGGCATTCTACCTCCTAGCTATACCCCCACATCTATTTCTTAATTTTTATTTTGAAACAGGGTCTCCTAGGTTGATGAGAGTCTCACTACATGCTGAGGCTGTCCTCGAACCTGCAATCCTCCTATCTCAGCTTCCCAAGTACTGGGATTACAAGCATGTGCCACCATGCCTGGCAATCAGGTTTTTTAAAAAGAGAAAAAGAAAAAATGGGACAAAAAAATTTCAGAGAAGGTAGAAATATATCCCAAACTTTCAATAATCAAAACAAGTATGAACAAGCTGGGTGGGGTGGTGCACACATATAATCCCAGTACTTGGGGGCTGAGACAGGAGGATCGAAGATTTGAAGACAGCCTCATCAACATAGTGAGAGTTTCAGCAACCTAAGGGGACCATGTTTCAAAACAAAAAACTATTGCAATCCCAGTCTTGGGAGGCTGAGACAGAAGGATCACAGGTTCAAGGACAGACTCAGTAGGATAGTGATACTCTCAGCAACCAAGCAAAATCCTGTTTCAAAACAAAAACATAAAAAGGTCTGGGAGTATAATTTGAAGGTAGAATGCCCCTGGGTTCAGTCCCCAGTACCAAAAATGAACAACAACAACAAAAAAGTGAACAGACTATATGCACCAAATAAGAGATTTATAAGACAAAAACAAAAAAGCAAGTCTATGTATTATTTTTAGATGATAACTCTAAAGCATAAGGTCACAGAAAGGTTGAAATTGAAAGGATGGGACCCATGAACAGATGGCCCTTGATGCATGATGAAGGTGGCACTACAGAGCACTGGGTAAAAGATGGGTTTGGATTCTGAGTCAATTGGATATTAATACAGGAAGAAGTAGATATTTGACCCCATCCCCCAAAATCTATTTTAGGTGGGCTATAGATTTAAATGTTAAAAGTTAAACAATGAGGCATTAAGTAGATAATTTAGGAGGCTGTCTTCATGACCTTGGGACAAGGGAATGAATTCTTAAATGGGAAGAAAAAGCAATGTTTGTAACAATAAAGATTGGAAATAAAATACATGTCCATAATAGGAGACATATTAAGTTTATTATTTCTTTGCATAGATCTAAATTCATCTGAATGTAGAACCTGAGCCATTCCAAGTTGGAATGGAACTTAGTCAATATAGTTCAAGCTTTTTCTTTAATGTTAAAGGTTGCTTAAGTAATATGTTCCAAGTGATCTTCATTCAAAGTTTCTCACAAGTGGCTTATTCCTTTTAGTATAATTTTTACCATAACTGAGTCAAAGAATTGGGGTTTATGATTTTCTATTTCCTGTCATATTTTAATTTTATGGTTTGCTATTTGTGTCTTAAGAAATTCTTTATTTCTCTATCAGTCAGGGTCTCACAGCAAAGAGATGATCCAGTCAAGTTGGATAATTTTCCAGGTGCCATTGCACACACCTATAATCTCAGAATTTGAGAGGCTGAAACAAGAGGATCATAGGTTTGAGGTCAGCCTCAGAAACTTAGCAAGACCCTAAGCAATTTAGTGAGATGTTGTTTAAAAATAAAATGGGCTGGGGGTATAGCTTGGAGGTAGAATGTCCCTGGGTTCAATTCTCAATACCCCCAAGTCAAAACTAAAACAACAATCCCAAAAACCAAGAAAACCCCAATTGGATAATTTGAGGAAAGTTTGAATGCTGATTTATAGAGGTCTGGGCAGAATGTAGACAATTTTTTTTTCTTTCCAGTACCGAAGATTGAACCCAGGGGCATTCTACCTCCAAGGTACACCCCAACCCTATTTTTATTCTTTATTTTGAAACAGGGTCTCGTGAAGTTTTGGAGAGCCTCACTAAGTAGCTGAGGCTGACCCTGAACCCAAATCCTCCTGTCTCAGCCTCCCAAGTACTGGAATTACAAGTGTGCACCACCACACCTGGCTAGAAATGACAAAATTTATAAAAAGTTATCCTTTTCTTTTTACAGTTATTTAATCTATATGGAAACTACTTTGTAGGTAGGAACTTAAGTTAATTTCTCTCATATGCCTAGTGAATTGTCTCCAACAATTTTTTTTTTTTTTTTTGCAGTACTGGGGATGGAACCCAGGGGCATTTTACTGCCAAGCTACACCCTCAGTCCTATTTTTTATTCTTTATTTGGAAACAGAGTCTCACTAAGTTGCAGAGGGCCTCACTAAGTAGCTGAGGCTGGCCTTGAACCTGAGACCCTCTGGTCTCAACCTCCCAAGTACTGGGACGTGCGCCACCATGTCTGGCTAATATTCTGTTTTGTTTTGTTTTATTTTATTTTGTGGTGTTGAGGGATGAGCCCAGAGATTTTCTACCACTGAGCTACACTCCTAACTCTTTATTTATTTTGAAACAGGGTCACACTACATTAGGATGTGCTGGCCTTGAACCTGCCATCCTCCTGTTTCAGCCTCCCAATTACTGGGATTATAGGTGTATGCCACCATGCCTCATTTAATTTTAACATGCCTGTGTGTGTGTGTGTGTGTGTGTGTGTGTGTGTGTGTGTGTGTGTGTGTTGAGGATTGAACCCAGGGTCATTCTACCACTGAGCTATACCCATAGCCCTATTTTTTAATTTTTTACTTTGAACAGTATCTCACCAATTTGTGGGTCTCACTTAGTTGCAGAGGGCCTCACTAAATTGCTGAAGCTAGCTTTGAACCTACAATCCCCCTATCTTGGCCTCCCTAGTACTGGGATTACAGGCATGTGCTGTGGGAAGCTAGTCTTTGAGAAAGCTAGCTCTTTTCTGTTCCTAATGACCTCTTGTCCTTGCAGCTGTGCCCATTTAGGATTAATATGTCCTAGGGTGTGGGCTCTGGTGCTCTTAGGTGATCTTACATTAGCTCAGGGTGGCCACCTGTGCTCTGACAATGACATAGGGCGGTTACAGGATATAAGAGGCATATGGCAATTTAGATAGGTATGCTTTTTGCTAATTTGGAAGCTGAAGGATTATAGCTCAAGGACTTTTCTGAGATCAAGGTTCAAGAAAAGAAGCATGTGATTCTTGATGCATTGTAAAATGATTAACCTTAGAACTGTATATAAGCTGCACTTGAAATAAACTTGGTGACACAGTATTTACTGTGATTCCTCCTGATATCTTTGTCTGTCTCTTTCTCTCAATCCTCACTTTCCTCCTTCAGGTTTGTTCAATATTGCCGACTGGCTCCGGCATTTGGCACCTTGAACAGGGAACTTGAATATGAGGAAAAGCAGGGAAGGACACTGCAGAAGTAATTGTGGGATCCCTGAAGAAAAGGAAGAAATGCGGTGAGTAAAATTTTCTCGGGAGTCTGTATATACAAGTGAGTCCTCATGGGGCAGGGAAATAGTCACCTGCTATTTGTACCTATGCTAAAAATATATTAAGTGCTCGAGGAGCAAAAGTTAGCCGTCAGAAACTTAGTGATTTTCTTAATTTTGTAGAAAAAGTGTGCCCGTGGTTTCCTAAGGAAGGGACACTAAATTTAGAAACATGGCTAAAAGTAGGAGGATGTTTACAAGATTAATATACAGTTCATGGACCTGATAAAGTGCCTGTAGATACATTTGACTATGGATATTGATTAAAGATAGTCTAGATTTAAGACGTAAACACCATAAATTAGGAGAGGCATTGGGTTCTGCTGAAGTTAAAGAAGGTCTTCCTGTTGTGCCATCTGCTCCTGTGAATGGTAATGACCTTTTAGACTCTGATGAAGCAGAGGATACAGGATAGAAAGCAGTTCCCCCACAGACCAATGCTTGTAACAATTTGGCTGATTTTTTTGTGTGTGTGGTACTGAGGATGGAACTCAGGGGCGTTCTACCTTCAAGCTATACCCCCAGCCCTATTTTTTATTCTTTATTTTGAAACCAGGTCTTGCTAGATTGCGGAGTGCCTCACTAGGTAGCTGAGATCCTCCGGTCTCAGCCTCCCAAATGCTGGGATTACAAGTGTGCGCCACCACGCCCAGCAATTTGGCTGATTTTGATAAAGAAACCCCATTAGTCACCTTGTCTCATACAAAAGAATCTACAGCAGATGTAGAACTACAAGCTAAATTAGCTCAGCTATTGCTTATTGTGCAACAGACCAAAAGAGAGGGGTCTTCTCCACCTTCAGTGATTGTGGGGCTTGACCCTCCACCTAAGTATCCTTCTCTTTTGCCACCACCAGTCACTGCTGTAGTGCAACAGCTGCCAGAGCAGCTTTTTCCAGCTATAAGATCTTAGAAAGGTTAACGAGACTGGAATTAATGGGTGCTTTACAACCCGGTTTACCCAATCCATCAGCCATCCCAGCAAACACATTTAAAATTATTGTCAATTTAAAAGTTTGTTTTTACACCATACCTTTGGTTCCTCCTGATTGTAAACAATTTGCATTTAGTATACCTTCTACCAACTTTAGGGAGCCTATGAAGCATTATCATTGGAAAGTACTCCCTCAAAGAATGGCTAATAGTCCACTTTGTGTCAAAAATTCGTTGCTTCTGCCATTTCTATAGTCAGATTGAAATACCCAACAATATATATGATAAATTATATGGATGATATTTTGTTGCCACATGCTTCTGAAGGACTCTTATTAGTTTCATATGATTCTTTAAAACAGGCTTTATCTGATAAGGGGCTTGTTATAGCCAATGATAAGGTGCAAACTAAACCTCCTTATCAATATCTGGGCCATATTTTTATCCAAAAATATTAAAATATTTATTTCTTCAGATCCAATCTGCTATTCATAATAGAATAGAACCTTGCTTTATTGGGCACATTAGAGCTCATTACCTCTCTCATTTGGAAATGTGCTTGCTGATGCTGTCACTCGGATTATGGGTCTTACACAAGTTGAAAAGGCACAAAAGTCACATGCTATGCATCATCAAAACAGTTCTGGGCTAAGAAAACAATTTCATATTTCCAAGGAAGCTGCTAGACAGATTGTTAAATCATGTTCTAATTGCCAACCTTTTTTACCTGTTCTACACTTTAGGGTAAATCCCTGCGGCCTTTTATCTAATCAAATATGGCAAATGGATGTTACTCATATATCTGAATTTGGGCGTCTACGCTACGTCCATGTAGCTATTAACACTTATTCTGGTTTTTTAATGGCTACAGCTCAGACTGGAGAAGCCACCAAACATGTTATTTCCCATTGCCTTTCATGTTTTTCTTACATGGACACACCTAAAATCTTAAAGACCGATAATGGTTCTGGATATACTAGTCATGCATTCCAACAATTTTGTCATAAATTTAATATATGCCATAAAACTGGTATACCTTATAATCCTCAAGGCCAAGGCATTGTGGAACATGCACATGAATCTCTTAAAACTTGCCTTTCTAAAATAAAAAGGGGGGAGTTTACCCTTTATCCCCTCAGAATTCACTAAGACATGCTCTTTTTATTTTAAATTTTTAAAATACTGATATTCATGGCCATTCTGCAGCAGATCAATTCTGGCGTTCTGGTACTCAAAGTACTTATGCATACATGCAGTGGAAAAATCCCTGCACTGGCCTTTGGCATGGACCAGACTCGGTTCTAATATGGGGCAAGGCCATGTTTGTGTTTTCTCACAGGAGGAGAATGATGCTCGATGGCTTCCTGAGTGGTTGATATGACATACACAGCAGACAAAGGAAACCCCAACCAACGATGATCCTGCTATGTCTTCTGCTACTCCCAATGTCGATGATGTCAGCTGACAACAACAACTGCTTTATCTCAAGAAGTACAAATGGCGCACTATGTTAATCAAATGTCTAAAAATGTCACTCATGTTCTAGGAATTCAAGAGGGTATAGATATTAAGTTAGAACATAGGTTAGATGTTTTGAATGGTACTGTTATGTATTTGGGAGATGAGATGCAAGACTTAAAGTCTAGTATTCAAGAATTCAAAGTCATTATGATTGGAACAAGATTAAAACTCATATACAAGGGATTTGGCATCATGAGAACATGTCTTTAGATTTGTTAAAATTGCATCAGGACATTACTGGTATGCAAAATGCTGAACCTTTAGATTTTCATGTGGCTAAAACAGCAAATGACGTAATTGCTAAAATCCGAGATTTTATGCCGTCTTGGCCTTCATTTACATCCATGCTTGGAGGTCTAATAGGACTCGGATCTCTCATCCTTTTGGGCCTTTGCCTTATATCGCCCATTATTTGCATTGTCATTAACAACATCATGAATATTCAAGCCGAGCTGCATGGTGTTAAACTACATGTTCTCCCTCGTACAGGGCCTGGTGGTCAATGATGGGTAAGATCTCCTCAGAACATAATCAACCTAAGACAGGGCTTGATAAAATATATCAATGACCCTATGACGGGTAAGATTGTGTATCTAGACAGAGACAACCTAAGACAGGCACAGTCCCTTGTGTTCCTTTTTAATATAAAAAAGGAGGAACTGTGGGAAGCTAGTCTTTGAGAAAGCTAGCTCTTTTCTGTTCCTAATGACCTCTTGTCCTTGCAGCTGTGCCCATTTAGGATTAATATGTCCTAGGGTGTGGGCTCTGGTGCTCTTAGGTGATCTTACATTAGCTCAGGGTGGCCACCCGTGCTCTGACAATGACATAGGGCGGTTACAGGATATAAGAGGCATATGGCAATTTAGATAGGTATGCTTTTTGCTAATTTGGAAGCTGAAGGATTATAGCTCAAGGACTTTTCTGAGATCAAGGTTCAAGAAAAGAAGCATGTGATTCTTGATGCATTGTAAAATGATTAACCTTAGAACTATATATAAGCTGCACTTGAAATAAACTCGGCAACACAGTATTTACTGTGATTCCTCCTGATATCTTTGTCTGTCTCTTTCTCTCAATCCTCACTTTCCTCCTTCAGGTTTGTTCAATATTGCCAGATGGCTCTGGCAATGTGCCACTATGCCTGGATAATTTTAACTATTTAAAAATAGTCATCCTGGCATTAGGTACCTTCACATCACTGTGCAACAAAAGAACACTTTTGAAAAGATGCAGAACGTATTAAACAAAGACTGTACTAGCCTCAGTATGAGGATAGCTGAAATTTTTCAATTGACCTGAAAAATTATCCCACCTTAGTACTGGAGGGGACACAATCAGAGATTAGATCTTCTGTCCCATTGGTCCAAGTTAGTCACATACCCAACCCTGGACCAATGACTGTGGCCAGGAGCTGGAATAATGCTGTTGTTTTAGATAGGGCTACCTGGCTTGCCCTAGAGCCTGGAGTAGCATTTGTCTTCCTAGGGGGGATAGAGCAACCCAAAAGAAGACTAGATGGTGGAGACGCAATTAGGATGCTCTCTTCTTAGACACTGGAAGGACAGCTACTTCTTAAAGATAACCATTGGTGAATATTATGCATGTACTTTTTTTTTTTTTGCGGTATTGGGGATTGAACTCAGGGACATTCTACCTCCGAGCTACACCCCCAGCCCTATTTTTTATTCTTTATTTTGAAACAGGGTCTCACTAAATTGTGGAGGGCCTCACTAAGTAGCTGAGGCTGGCTGCAAACCTGGATCCTCCCATCTCAGCCTCCCAAGTACTGGGATTACAAGTGTGCACCATCATGCCTGGCTCACGTACTTTTTTGAACAAAATTGAGACCTTACTATGTAGCATCATTGTCCAATAAGGTAGCTACTAACCACACATGGCTATTTCATTTGAAATTAATTAAAATTAAGTTATATTACCATTCAGTTCCTCAGTCACACTAGCCATATTTCAAGTGCTCAGTAGCTTCAGGTGGCTAGTGACTACCTTATTAAGGTGTTCATATAGCTAATGTTTCCATTGTCACAGAATATACATAGTCATTCACCTGCACTGATTGAAAACAAATATCGTTAGAAAATTTTTTCATGGCTGCAAAATATTCCACTGAAGGGGGTGCTGTCACGTAGCCATTCCCATGTAAGCCTGATATACAAAGCCTAATTATATATGTGGGAAAGTTTTTCTCCCTTCATTCTCTCAGGCAGCAAAAGTCTCATTTGAGAGCTGGCTGTGGTCGTGCATGCTTGGAATCCAGTACTTGAGAGGAGGATCCCATATTGGTGGCCAGCCTCAGCAACTTAGTGAGGCCTCCACAACTTAGACTTTGTTTCAAAATAAAATAAGAAGCCAGGCATAGTGGCACACTCCTGTCATCCCAATACTTGAGAGACTGAGACAGGAGGATTGCAGGTTCAAGGATAGTTTTGGCAATTAATGAAGTTCTCAGCAACTGAGACTCTGTTTCAAGATAAAAAATAAAATAGGGCTGGAGATGTAGCTCAGTTAGAATGCCTCTGGATTCAAGTCCCAGTACCACAAAGAAAAGTAAAAATAAATAAATAAATAAATAAATAAATAAATAAATAAATAAATAAATAAAATAGGGCTAGGAGTGTAGCTTAGAGGTAGAATATACACAATAAATAGGTAAATTTTTTAAAAAAGAGTCTCATTTGACAGCATTTGGGAGTCTGAGACCAGAGGACCTGGGTTTATGGCCAGCCTCAGCTACCTAGTGAGGCACTCTGCAACTTAGTGAGACCTGGTTTCAAAATAAAGAATAAAAAATAGGGCTGGGAGTATAGCTCGGAGGTAGAATGCCCCTGAGTTCAATCCCCAGTAACGAAAAAAAAAAAGTCTCATTTGAAAGCCAGGCATGGTGGTGCATGACTGTAATCCCAGTACTTGGGATGCTGAGACAGCAGAATTGCAGGTTTGAGAACAGTGTTAGCAACTTAGTGAGACTCTGTTTCAAAACAAAAAATAAAAAGGGCTGGGGGGCTGGGGGTGTAGCTCAGAGCTAGAATGCCCCTAGGTTCAATCTCCAGTTACCTCCCCCCCCACCAAAAGAGTCTCATTTGAAAATAAATATTGTGCTGAGTTTGATGGTACAGATCTATAATCCCAGTACTTGGAAGGCTGAGATAGGAAGAGTGCAGGCTCGAGCTAGTGCATGATAATTTAGAAAGACCTTGTTTCAAAATAAAATAAAACAAATAAAGAGGATATTGTTCAGAGGTAAACCCCCCATAGGTTAAATTCCCAGTACCACCCACACGCTAATATTGCCGTTTGATAGGCAAAAATAGTTCCAAACTCTGTTTTAACAAATATTAGTAAAGTTAAAGGCGCAATGAGATTTGTTACATGTCTGAAAGATACAGATATTCAGGGAGCCCCAGGGTTTTCTCATATTGTACAGCACCAACAAACCGTTTCCTAGGATGTAGAAGGAAAAAAACCCAAAAACCAAAACAAAACAAAAAAAACGGCATTCGATAGAGGTTAAAGCGACAGAGACAGAATGCAGAATGTGAGAATTGGTAGTCCTGGAGCATGGAGAAGAGGGGAGGCCATGCAGAGCTGCAGGTGTTGAGGGGAAACCGGAGCAAGCAGAGAACCTGGGCTGGCTTGAAGGGTCCTGGAGGCCCGTGGGCCTGGTCTCCTCTGGGCCTCCTGGCGGCCGCAGCTCCTCCGCGGGGCTGGCAGGGGGCGCGTTCGGCGAGAGTCTGGCAGTGGAGGCCTCAGTGACCGCGACCGGAGCCTGACGCCGGCCGGGGCGGTGGCCCTGGGTTTGGCCGCACCCCGCGAGCGTTTGTGAGCTGGCCCGGGATCGTGAGCATGCCTCAGGGTCCCTTTCACTCCCTTAGGACCGATGCGCCCTGGCTGCCGCGGGCGGGCTGAGAAGGCGCGTCCCAGTCCCGGGCTTGTTTACTGGAGTCTCCCGGGGAGATTTGACAGCCCGCCCGAAGTTGGGATGCAGCTGGTCTGACCTGCGGCCGGGGCACCAGATCCTAAGAGCAGCCAGGATGAACAACGTGGATCCTGGTCCTCAGAAGCGCTCCTGTTAAGCCAACTGAATCCAGCTTTCTGGGAGAGTCGCTCTCCGACTTGCTTCGATGAAGATTTATTTTCCCGCCTAAAGGTTTCGGAGTCTGCTAACGGGATGAACAGCAGGTGATGTAGGCACCGGTTGAAAACGGTACTTGGTGACACGGAGAACCCAGCTTGTTCACTTTCAGCCAAACCTCACGGAGTCTGACCTCCTTTTTGTTGGTTACTCTAGGCACCCCCGGGCTTCCAAACCACAAGCTTGAATGAGGGAGAGCCACCTGAACCCAGGAAGAACCAAGCACGCTCATCTCCGCGAGGTGCAGATGGTGCCACTGTTTAGAAGGCATGACTGAGACCCCTAGGGTTTGGAGTTCTGGAAGCAGACCTGCCTTGGCAAGGGTACTGGGAAGGGTATTGGGAAGGGTACTAGTTAGTCCGTAGAGACCGGAGAGGTGAGGGTGCTCTGCGAAAGCTCCAGGGGGTAATTGTGACCTCTCCTCTCTCCATCCCCTAAAACACTGCGAGACAAGTTAGAGTTACAAAAAGACTGAAGTAACCAAAATACAGTATTCATCAGAAAACCAGGTAGTATTTGTAGAATATGAGGATGTAATTGAAGAACCAGTTTTTAGGAAGGAGAAAAAAATTTTGTTTGGTTTAGCTTATTACTGACATCTAAAATATAACAAAATTAAATAAACCAATGAGTTTTAGTCTGATTGAAATCATTTTAAAATGCCACTTGAAGCCGGGCATGGTGGCGCACGCTTGTAATCCCAGCATTTGGGAGGCTGGGACAGGAGGATCCGGCCAGCCTCAGCTACCTAGTGAGGCACTCCGCAACTTAGTGAGACCCTGTTTCAAAATAAAGAATACAAAAATAGGGCTGGGGGTATAGCTTGGAGGTAGAATGCCCCTGAGTTCAATCCCCAGTACCACAAAAATAAATAAATAAATAAATATAAAATGCCACTTGAACTCATTTACATGTATTTTTAATGAAAAAAATGTAAACAGTTAGATGTGGTGGCACATGCCTGTAGTCCCAATACTTGAGAGGCTGAGACAGGAGGATCCCAGTTGACAAGCCTCAGCAACTAGTAAGACCCCGTTTCAAAATAAAAAAAGGGCTAGGGGTGTAGCTTGGAGGTAGAAGGCCCTTGGGTTCAATCTGTGCATGCACACACACACACACACACACACACTCCTGAGCATATATCACTACCTACATTTCAAGATGATGTTTAATACATTCTTAGAGTGCTAGTTTAACAAGCCACCTGCAAAGCCTTATCCAAAGCTCCCTTTCCTTTGCTGGAGCTTTTGCTGTTTGCAGGGTAAGATTCTGTTCCTGAGCTTGGTGGCTGCCCCCTAGATGAAGAGACAGATAGCCTCCTTGTTAATAGGCTGGTTGGCCCAAGACTTTTTCTGGCCCTCTTTTCAGAAGCCTGCAACTATGTTCAAGTTGTTTTTAGTGTGTAGAGCCCTGTTTATAGTTTCCATCACCATCCGATTTCAGGTGGGTTTTTTTTGGTACTGGGGATTGAACTCAGGGGCATTCTACCTCTGAGCTACATCCCCAGACCTATTTTATTTTAAAACAGGGTCTCAAGTCTCACTAAGTTGCAGAGGGCCTTAATACGTTGCTAAGGCTGTGAACCCGCGATCCTCTTGTCTCAGTCTCCCAAGTACTGGGATTCTAAGAGTGTGCCACCATGGCCAGCTTCAGTTTTGAATTTAAAGGTTAAGTGAATGCAATTAACTTCCTGGAATTTATGAAAAGCAGTGATCTTGTCTATGATTCTACATGTATAGAATTTAGTATGCTATTCTATAGATTGGATTTGAAGGTTGTCAATCTAAAAGAACTTGGTAATTATTTGGAAATACATATAATTAGTGTTCTGGAAGTTTATATGTTGTTTCTTTTGCTTTTAATAGAGGGCATTAAAGGTTGCTGCTTAGTGTATTTACCTTCTTTACTCAGTATGGGGGAGAGGTAAAAAAGCTTCTCAACCTTAATTTGGAAATTTGTATTACCTTTCTTCTTTAGAATACAGATGGCGGTTTTTTCCCTTTATTTTCCCTTCTTTCAGAAATTAAATATGAAATTTCTGACTTGTGATTTAAATTCCACATTATATAACAGGTTGGAAAAATCTTTACCTAAGTATTGTCCCAAATTTTATTTATAACTTGTAAGTAACTTAAACGTCAAAAAAATTTTGTCACAGTAACTTCTATAATAGTGATTGAATCTATCTTGGAAATTTTCTATTTCTGTATCTTTTCCTTACTTATATGATGATTTAAATGTGAAATAATATATTTCACTATTCATTTTAATGGCTGATTATGACTAGTGGGAACGTTATTAACTTTACTGCACATAGGAAAATCCTGCTTTTAACCTACCTTTTTTACTTTTTATTTTTTGGTGGTACTAGAGATTGAACCCAGGGACATTCTACCTCTGAGTTATACTCCTAGCTTTATTTTATTTTTTGTATGGAAACAGGGTCTTGCTAGGTTGCTGAATGTCTCTTTAAGTTGCTGAGGCTGGCCTTGAACTCATGATCCTCCTGTCTCAGTCTCCCACCATGCCTGGCTTGTTTTTAAACTATTATATGACATAAACTATTATGTGGTTGATAAAGATTGATAACTTTAAAAATAATAAATAACACATAAGCCAAAGTTAAGAAAAAATTCAACTTTTAACTATACACAGTTAATTATCTGTTAGTGAACTGGCTGAAGTAAATTACAGACCTAGGCTGGCTTTTCTTTGTCCTAGTGGTATGTGTACAAAACCAAATTTAATATTAGTTGAAAGCAAACAATCAAGAAAGAAAAAATGGCACACATTTAACTTAGGTGAGAATTGTTTATTCATTGTTTTCTCTGCAGATGATTTATCATTTTAGGTTCTTTTCTTTCCATTGTCCTACTGGTATTTATTCAGTAAATACAAACAAAGATATCGGCATCTATAAAATAAAATGGGGAAGGCATGCTATTAAACTATTACATAACATATCCCCAAAGTCCACAAATAATTTGCTGATTATTGGTATGGTATCACCACACTAATTTTACTCATATAATTATTTTCATGGTCATTTTCTATTAATAACATATACCACAGACTGAGTGGGTGACAGAGGTTTATTTTGGCTCACAGTTCTGGTCCAAGGTCAAAGGGCCACATCTGGTGGTGGCCCTGCTGGCAAAGTGCTGAGGTGGCAGGGGCAACACCCGGGAAGAAACTGAGCACTTCAGTGTCTACATTCTGTCTCTTTCCCTCTTCTATAAAGCCATCAGTATTCAATCATGGGGCTCCATCATGATAACCTCATCTAATCCTCATCACCCACCAAAGGCCCTACCTCTAAGCACACGGTAGAATCAAATGTTCACTCTCCTTAATGAAGACCAAATTTCTTTCTTTCTTTCTTTTTTTTGGTGATACTGGGGATGCAACCCAGGGGCATTCTACCTCCGAGCTACACCCTCATCCCTATTTTTTATTCTTGATTTTTCAAAAGGGTCTCAATAAGTTGTGGAGGGCCTTACTAAGTAGCTGGCTGCGAACCTGCAATACTCTTGTCTCAGCCTTCCAAGTACTCGGAATACAAGTGTGCACCACCATGCCCAGCTGGAGACCAAATTGAAAAATGAGTTTTGGAGGGGACAAATCATAGCAATGGCATAATTCTATTATCCTTTAGCAACTAATTTGGTATACTCTGAGAGAAACTTTTTACAATACAGTTGACTTCATATACTGTACAATTTTGTGCCATTTTTATAGTACTCTTAGAAAACTACCATTTCCTCCCTGTTGAA
>PVLC010024647.1:0-15939 GCA_004027655.1 Graphiurus murinus | reverse complement strand
TGAGGCACTCCACAACTTAGCGAGACCTGGTTTCAAAAATAAAGAATAAAAAAAAAAAAAATAGGGCTGGGGGTATAGCTCGGAGGTAGAATGCCCCTGATTTCAATCCCCAGTAGTACCGCAAAAAAAAAAAAAAAAAAAGTCTACCAAAGTGGGTTAAATCTTTCAGGTTAAGGAATTGTCTTTAATCTTTTTTTAGGGAATTTGAAGTGGGGAAAGATACTACTCTCCTGCTTTTGAGAAATTCTCCAAATCTAGAAATCTCTGTAGTATTATTAGATTATATTATTTCGCTCACTGTATGTATTTCATGGGAATACCCTTTGAATTTAAACCATTTGTAATATGATTGGAATTGGGTGAAACTCTTACAATATTAAGTATGCTTAATTGTCTTATTTGAAAAGGAAAGCAGAGATGACAATGTTCAAATAATGGATACATAGTAAGTATCCTTAAGCCTTATCATTTTCAGTCAAGAAGGTTAAGACTCAGGAGTTTTTTAGATTGTACCCAAAATAGAGATTCCTTATAATGCTGGTAGCTAGAATAGGGAAAAATCAGAATGATAGAAGGTATTTCTTGTCAGCACACTTTTTTTTTTTTAAATTAGGAATTGAACCTAAGGGCTTTCTACCTCTGAGCTATATACCTATGCCCTTTTTATTTTTTTTTATTTATTTATTTATTTATTTATTTATTTATTTATTTATTTATTTATTTATTTATTTAATTTATTTTTTTGTGGTACTGGGGATTGAACCCAGGGCATTCTACCTCTGAGCGACACCCCAAGTCCTATTTTTTTTTTTTTTTTATTCTTTATTTTGAAACAGAGTCTCACTAAGTTGTGGAGGGCCTCACTAAGTAGCTGAGGCTGGCTGTGAACCCGGATTCTCTGGTCTCAGCCTCTCAAGTACTGGGATTACAAGGGTGTGCCACCACACCTGGCCCTTTTTATTTTTTTGGAACAGGATCCTGTTACATTGTCGAGGCTGGCCTTGAACCTGCAATCCTCCTAGCTCAGCCTCCCAAGTACATTTTTAAAAAAACTTAATTGATTTAAACAAGGATATGGTGCTTGGAGAAGAGCTGGAAAAGAGATACTCAGTTGGGTAGATAGGGAATTCTTCCAAGATTGAAAGAGTCAACTAGTAAACTGGGTATGGGGGTGTATTCCTATAATCCCAGTACTTAGGAGGCTGAGCCAGGAAGATTGCAGGTTCAGGATCAGTCTCAGCAATTTGGTGAAATTGTCAGCAACCTTGCAAAATGCTGTTTAAAAAAAAAAGGGCTGGGGATGTAAGTAAGAGGAAGATTGGCCCTTGGGTTCAATCCCTAGCACCACCAGAAAAGAAAAAAAAAGAAGAAAAAAAAAAGAGTCAACTAGTAGGCTTAGGGAACTCATGGGACAGGAAGAGTACAGTATGATTTCTAGCTTGGAATTTTCCAATGGGAAATCTGCTTTTTAGAGAACTGAAACATATCAAAGATAAGGATCAGAGACTTCCAAAAAATTTACCAGTGGTAAGTAATTCAAGAAAAGAAATGCTAAGAACTATAGGGTAGTTATTCTGAAGCCTTTATACTTTAGAAAAGAAACTTAACTCTCTTTATAAGCTACCATTTCCTAAAAGCATTACTTTCCCCACTAGAGATATGTTAATTGTATTAGAGATTTTGGGAAAACAAGTTGCAAAGTCATTACTTCGTGACTTTGGAATGTGTAGTAATAGTTTTATTATCCATTTCACTTTAAAACAGTGAATTTCAAATAATTTCTTCAGATTTGCATTTCAAATGGATACTAAGTAAAAAGTTTACTTTTCAAAATTATTGATATACTGCAAAATAGAAAAAAATAAAATGGGCTTCATTTAGTATGTATGAGAATTTTCATCCTCTCAATCCATCTGTTTTTGGAAGTAATGTGTTTGAGCTGTCAAACTAGGCAACGCAGAAGGATGGATGATATACATAAATTTAAATTGTTATTAAGTTTCAAAGTTTTTATTAATATCTCAAGATAAAGCTAAATTCTAAAAAGTATACATATGTTATGTATATGTGGATATAGAAGAAATACACTTGGGTATCAATTATCAAAATTCCTTGCCCAATAATACATTATTTTTATTAACAGTCCAGGATTTGTTTAACACCATGTTTAACATTTTGAAAATCAAAACATTAACTTTTTTTTTCTCAAGGATAATGCTATTAAAAGAAGATCTCTAACATCAGTGTTTAATAATTTTTTTAACTTACAGAACAAAAATTTTGAAATTTCATTGTGGGATTTATTAGTCTATTTACATTTCTAAAACTGAAGTTAATTAACGTACATGAGATCCTTGTATGTTACTATACATTCATAGGGTCCTATGGTTCTTATGAAACCGTTTGACTGTTAAATATCTCATGGTTTCAACAGAAAACACTATTTGACTCACTGGGAAAAACTTTGGGGTCTATGTCTTGTTATTTTTGTTGTTGCTGCTAAGCATAGAATACATTTGGGATTGGAATAAGAGAGAAAAGAGATAAATTTGTCAGGGTAATGCCAAATTTAGGCTTTTCCTTTTCTAAGGTTAGAAAGTCAGTGAAAGAACTGTAAATGAAAATTTCTGTACTACTGTACTACAGAAATTTTAGTAATTAAAATACTTATGATTCATTCTATATCTTTTGAAAAACAAGCCCCCCCTCCATTTCCAATTTTATAATGTGAATTGGCTTTAGAATCAGAATCTAAAGTTTTCCTTTGGTGTAAGAAATAATTTTGCATTTTATAAAACAATTAATTATCCTTTTAAGAAGTAATCACATATATAATTGAATATATTGATAAAAATAAGAAGGTTAGAAGATTAAAGCATTCTAAGAACACTAATACTACTAACAGTAGTAGTAAAACTACTGTTACTCAGTGTCATGGGATCATGTCAGAAGTTAGCCCTTCTTTTATCAAAATTCCATGAGATGGATATATATTATATAAAATTTGGTACCAAATGGATAGTTATAAAAGAGTTACCATATTATCCCAAACAGAGGAAAAATTAATATAAATTAATCACATGAAAAAGCAAGAACACTGATGATGTTGATGGCATTTCTAATATTTAGAAGATGTCATAATAAAAGTGTAAATACTATTTAAATTTTGAAAAACCATGGCAAAAGCAAAGTTAAATAAGGAGTAGCAGTAACAAATAAAAAAAATTAGACAAAAGCATATTAAATGACAAAATAGCAGAGTAGTAAAACTAAATAATTAAGGCTAAAAATATACTGTTTTAATAGATATAGAAATATTAAAATTCTATTAGAATTAGAAATTATTCTTATTCTACATATTAAATAAATAACAAATATGGAACACAATAAAAGTCAGAAGAAAAGAAACAACACAAAGCAGAGAAAATGAAAGACACTTCACCATTCCCAATGTGGTTATTATTTATGGAATGGATAAAGCATGTAGAAAATGTCACTACAGTTAGATTAACATAAAAAAAAACAACATGCCACATCTACCTAAATAATTTTTGTAAAACAGGTGAAATATCAAATTTCAATAAAATTTAGACAGCTTATAGTGGAATAAGTAAGTATTGTGAGGTATTAACTAACCCTAAATTTCACAACGGGCAGCTTCTAGCCGGTTCCTTGAAGCTGGATCTTGGTCACACAAGGATCCTTGGACAAGAAATCAGTTGAGCTGGACTAGAGCTGCCCAATTGTCTTAATAATGAATGCTCCACACTGTCTGTTAAGTAAAGAGAAATATAGATCAGAAAGACTAAACAGAAAAATAAGGAATAAGTTAGAGTAGGTGAATGTAGAACATCAATCAATATTTAATAAACACTTGCAGAACATGTGGCACTAATTTAGAATGCTATGAAATGAGAACTAGTTATTAGGAGGGCCCAGAACTCACAGGAAAGGCTTGTTCTCTGTTTTATGAGAGTTTACAATTTGTATTAGAGAATCTCTATTCTAGTGTCACAGTATAAATATTCAGTGAGAGCCAGGTGTTGGTGGCTCATGCTTGTAATCCCAATACTCGGGAGGATGAGATAGAAGGATCACAGGTTCAAAGCCAGCCTCAGCAACTTAGTGAGACCCTATTTCCAAATGAAAAATAAGTCTGGGAGTTTAGCCCAGCGGTAGAAGGCCCCTGGATTCCATCCCCAGTTACACACACACACACACACACACACACACACACACACACACACGAATAGGTCAGCACAGATTACAAATGAGTTAAAACATTTCTTCTATTAAGTGGGTTTTAAAACTTGTTTTTTTTTTTTTTTAAAGGGGAGTAGTTTAGCCAGGCATGGTGGCACATGCTTGTAATCCCAATACGTAGGAGGCTGAGACATGAGGAACACAGGTTTGCCGGCTGTGGCCAGCCTCAGCTACTTCATGAGGCCCTCTGCAACTTAGTGAGACCCTGTTTCAAAATAAAGAAAAAATAGGACTGGGGGTGTAGCTCAGATGTAGACTCCCCCTGGGTTCAATCCCCAGTAATGCAAAACAAGAAACAAACAAAACAACCCAAAAAACAAAAAGGGGAGTAGTTTGGCAGGTGGGCATTTAGAAAGTTGTCCAAAATTCAAAAAAGTACTCTTCAAGTTGGCAACAGCAGGACAGGCATAGAGGTACTTCTGCGGTGTAATCTAGAGTAATTCCATATACCTGTGTAGTCCTGGAATTCTGTTGCTATTGCTGTTAAGATTAGTCAGGTGCTCACTTGGACATACAGCCCAGGCAAGTCTTCAGATGACTGCAGCCTCAAGCTGACAACCAACTGCAACTATAGGAAAGACCCCAAATGAGATGTACCCAGCTGAGCTCAGAATTACTAAGAGATAATAATAAATTATGGTTTTAGGTTATTAAAAGAAAAGCCACAGTTGGGTCAAATAAATGAACTAGTTTGCTACAACCTTTTTGGTACTCTGGGACTTGGTAGGCTCCTTATTAGGGACCAAGCTTTCCTACAACATATGTTTAATTTTGGATAGGCTCCAAATTTTCCCTATTTGTTGCAATATCTCTAGGGTGGTAGTATCCAATAGAACTTTCTATGTTGATCAAAATTTTCTATATCTACACAAATACAGTAGCCAACTAGTCATATGTAGTTATTTAGCACTTGAAATGTGACTAGTTGCAATTGAGGAACTAAATTTCAATTTATATTTAATTGATTTAAAAGTGAAATTAAATAGCCTCATGTGGCTAGTGGCTATCATACTGGAGATAGCACAGCTCTAAGAGTTCAAACTTGCGTGGTTATTAAAACCAGAATCTACAGATTGGCCTGGCTTTCCCAGCCTGTTCAAAACTGTCTAATACCACTTAATAGTATTTAGTGCTCTATTTATTTTTTATTTTTTTTGCGGTACTGGGGATTGAACTCAGGGGCATTCTACCTCTGAGCTACACCCCCAGCCCTATTTTTTATTCTTTATTTTGAAACCGGGTCTCACTAAGTTGTGGAATGCCTCACTAGGTATCTGAGGCTGGCCGCGAACCCGGATCCTCCGGTTTCAGCCTCCCAAATGCTGGGATTACAAGCGTGCGCCATCACGCCCGGTCCAATTTTAGATTTAAAAAACTATGTCTAGATTTTATGTGTTACTAGAAACATGGGAACTGAAGGTGAGAAGTCTTGAAGAAATACACAGTAACTTCATTAGGCAGTAACAGATTTGAAAAGGGATCAGCAGTGGAGAGAGATCAATCTATTACTAGCAAGTTACTGAGCTGAAAAAAGGCACACAAAACAGTAAAATAGATCATGTACTATTAAAAGGCCAGAAAAATCAGTGGTGAACCAGGTGTGGTGGTTACATGCACCCTGAGGCTGAGATAGGAGGACTGCAGGTTTAAGGCCAGCCTTGGTAACTTAGGACTTCAGAAACTTATTGAGACTGTTTCAAAACAAAACAAAATAAATACAAGGCTAGGGGTGTAGCTTAGAGGCAAAATGTCCCTGTGTTCAATGCCAGTACCAATAAATAAACAAATAAATAATACATACATACATACACACATATTGTTAATGAAAGTGTGGAATAACAAATCCTACTACTTGTTCTCATTACATGTCCTCCAAGGGGGAGAAGATGTCATTTAAAAAGTGTTTAGAAGCCAGGCGTGGTGGCGCACGCTTGTAATCCCAGCATTCGGGAGGCTGAGACCGGAGGATCCGGGTTCGTGGCCAGCCTCAGCTACCTAGTGAGGCACTCTGCAACTTAGTGAGACCCGGTTTCAAAATAAAGAATAAAAAATAGAGCTGGGGGTATAGCTTGGAGGTAGAATGCCCCTGAGTTCAATCTCCAGTACCGCAAAAAAAAAAAAAAAGTGTTTTAGAAAACTATTCTGTAAGGGATTGAGGTTTGATCAATTGAATCTTACAAGTGAAAGGTAAGGTACCTATTTAAGTGATCTGGGTTCCAAGGGGAAAGCAAAAATGAGAAAAGAATGATAGATTCAGAATGTAAGAAAAGTGCTTAAACTAAGAATGGAAACACATAATTGGATATGAAAATAAAATGTGCTATCCAATAATATTTTTCATAAATGTAAAATTCTTAGAATATTATATTCAACTAATTTCTACCCTCATGCAATAATTAATAAATATCTAAAATTACTTTTTACCCACCTTCCTCTACCCTAGTTGATTATTTTGTCTAGTAAGAATGTATATAAAATGTAAATAGCCAGGCGTGGTGGCACACGCTTGTAATCCCAGCATTTGGGATGCTGAAACCGGGGGATCCGGGTTCTTGGCTAGCCTCAGCTACCTAGTGAGGCTCCGCAATTTAGTGAGACCCTGTTTCAAAATAAAGAATAAAGAAAAAAATAGGACTGGGGGTAGAATGCCTCTGGGTTCCACCCCTAGTACTGCAAAAAAAAAAAAAAAAAAAAAAAAAAGTAAATAATGGAACAGTTCAGAAGTTTATTTAGGGACATGTAATGCATGTTAAGCTAAAAAAAGATTAAAAATATAACTAAAGCATTTATATTTCATATTATACTTTAAGACAATACAGTAATCTGACAATGGATTAACTCAAAGGTGATTAAACTATGGTCAAATCTGGTCCATCACTTGTTTCGTAAACAAGGTTTTACAAAAATGCAGCCATACTTGTTTATATTTTTTATGTGGCTGTTTTCATGGTACAATAGCAGAGTTGAGTAGTTTTAACAGAAACGACATGGCCTGCAAAGTTTAAGATATTTAATGTTGGGTCCTTCTGTTGACTTCCGTTTTAGCCTTTTCAGGCTGGACAAGAACCCTCATGCTGATAATTTTTTGAATCTTATATTAAAAAAAAAAAAAAAAAACCCTAATAAGGCTGAGACTGGAGGATCCGGGTTCGTGGCCAGCCTCAGCTACTTAGTGAGGGACTCTGCAACTTAGTGAGACCCTGTTTCAAAATAAAGAATAGAAAATAGGGCTGGGGGTATAGCTCGGAGGTAGAATGCCCCTGAGTTTAATCACCAGTACCAAACAACAACAACAACAAAAACAAACAAACAAAAAACCCCTAATAAAATGTCTTAAACACACAAGGCAAATACAGTCTTGCTATGGACTGAATGTTTGTGTCCTCCTGAAATTCATATATTGAAGCTGGATCTCTAATGTGATGTGGTATTTGAAAGTGAGACCTCTGGGAGGTATTTAGGTTATGAGATGAAGCCCCCACAAATGGGATTAGTGTCCTTGTAATAACAGACAGGAGGGAGCTTGGTTCCACTATTTTTATTTTCTGCCTTTCAAGGGTACATTGAGAAGACAAACATCTGCAAACTGGGAAATCAGTCCTCATCCGATTCAGGATCTGACACCTGGAATTTGGATTTCCCTGCTTCCATATTTCTGAGAAATAAATGTTGCTTAAGCCACCTAGTTTATAGTATAGTTGTGATAGGAAGTGATTACTAGACTTAAATATACTAGATTCTTCTTGATTAAAAGAGAGTAAAAATAAGAAATTACAGCTTAATAGGAACCTTGAAAGAAACTAAGGAGCTAACAATACTTGTGCTTTTGAGAATAAAAAGAACAGCACTAAGTAGGTTTCTGTCTAGATATGTAAGATACATTTTTGTGCACGTTACTAATTTGTCAAATTTATACTTAATCTGTTTTATTGTCCGACAGTTGAATATCTCAAGACTTTACAAAAGCACTGAGTTTCTTGTAATATTGGAAAAAATTTAAACTTATTTTAACTGATATGTAAAAATATAAAAATTATACGTTTTAATGGGGTTCCATGTTATGTTTCAATACATGTGTACACTGTGTAATGCTGAAATAAAGTTAAGCATATTTATCTCATTTATCATTTCTTCATGGTAAAAACTTTCAAATCCTTTATCTTTATGTACAGTACATTGTTATTTATAATTGCTGTAGTGTGCAACAACACACCAGAACTTCTTACTCCTATCTAACTGTAACTCAGTATCCATTGGTCAATATTTCCTCATCCCTCCCCTACCTATTCTTTCCCCGGCCTCCACCATTCTACTCTCAACTTATATGACATCAACTTTTTCAGATTCCACATATGAGTGAGACCATGTGGTATTTGTCTTTCTGTGCCTGGCTTATTTCACTTAACCTAATGATCTTCAGTTCCACCCATGGCACAAATGACAGGATCTATTCTTTTAAAAAAAAAAAATGTTTGAGCCGGGTGTGGTGGTGCACAGTACTGGTGTAATCCCAGTACTTGGGAGGCTGAGACAGGAGGATCACAGGTTCACAGTCAGCCTCAGCTACTTTTTTTTTGTGGTACTGGGGATGGAACCTGCAGGCATTCTACCTCCGAGCTACAACCCTAGCCCTATTTTTTTTCTTTATTTTGAAACAGGGTCTCACTAAGTTGCAGAGGGCCTCACTAAGTAGTTGAGGCTGTCCTTGAGCTGCAATCCTCCTGTCTCAGCCTCCCAAGTACTGGGATTACAAGTGTGCACCACCACACCCGGCTCACCCCCAGCTACTTAGTGAGGCTCTCCGCAACTTAGTGAGACTGTTTCAAGAATATAGAAGATGGGCGAGGTGGCGCACGCTTGTAATCCCAGCATTTGGGAGGCTGAGACCGGAGAATCTGGGTTCGCAGCCAGCCTCAGCTACCTAGTGAGGCACTCCACAACTCAGAGAGACCCTGTTTCAAACTAAAGAATAAAAAATAGGGCTGGGGGTATAGCTCGGAGGTAGAATGCCCCTGTTCAATCCCCAGTACTGTTAAAAAAAAAATATATATATATATATTTAAAAAAATATATATAATAAGCCTGGTGTGATGGTGCATGTTTGTAATCCCAGTACTTGGGAGGCTGAGACAGGAGGATCTGGTTCCCAGCCAGCCCCTGCTACTTAGTGAGACTCTGCAACTTAGTGAGACCCTGTATCAAAATAAAGAATAAAAAATAGGGCTGGGGATATAACTTGGAGGTAGGATGTTCCTGAGTTCAATTTCCAGTACCTCAAAAAAGAAAAAAAAAATAAAGAATAAAAAAAAGGGCTACGGGTGTAGCTTGGAGGTAGAATGCCCCTGGGTTCAATCTCTAGTACCACAAAAAAATAAAAAAAATTGTTTTTAATACTTCAAGGACTTGACCTTTTTTTTTTTTGCAGTACTGGGGATTGAACTCAGGGGTATTCTACCTCCAAGCTATACCCCTAGCCCTATTTTTTATTCTTTATTTTGAAACAGGGTCTCACTAAGTTGCGAGTGCCTCACTAGGTAGCTGAGGCTGGCTGCAAACCCGGATCCTCTGGTCTCAGCCTCCCAAATGCTGGGATTACAAACGTGCGCCACCATGCCCAGCTGGACTTGACCTTTTAACATTGAGACTACTGCTGTTTTTTATAGAAAGCTACATTTGTTAAAATGTTTGTTGCAGAACTCTACATATTTAATGTGATAAATTGTATTTGCCATATCTGATAATTATTGGCATTATTCCCCATTGATTTATTGCCTATGTTGTTGCTTATCTAGTTTGAATAACTTCAACCAGTATGAATACTTAAATGTTCTCTCATAATTAGGAATTTGTAGCGAAATATAAGTGGAACAGTGATTATTATATGATACCATCAAGAATAAGTGTGTCATGAGATACTTATATTTAGACTTTGAGTTCAAGGAAAATAGATACTGAGATTCTGCATTGGGTTTTAATCTTATCCAAAGATACACACACAGACACACACACCAAGAGTCTATGGATAGAAATGTATTATGGTATAATTTTTTCCCTTATAATATTGTTTATTTTATGCAAAATGTTCAGCTTCATTAACAATCAGAGAGATGCAAATCAAAACTACTCTGAGATTTCACCTAACCCCAATTAGAATGGCAATCATTAAAAACACATATAATAATAAATGCTGACAAGGATGTGGAGAAGTAGGAATTCTGATACATTGTTGGTGGATTGCAAATTAGTTCACACTTTGGGAAAGTGTGGCAGGTCTTCAGAAGAATAAACCTACCGTATGACCCATCTATACCACTCCTGGGTCCTTGGAAGAATTGAAACCAGACTTCCAGAGTAATGCATGCATACCTATGTTTATAGTAGTACAATTCATGATTGCCAAACGATGGAATCAGCCTAAGTGTCCATCAACAGATGAAAAGATTACAAAATTATGGGACATACACATACTGGAATTCTACTGAGCCATAAAGAAGGACAAAATTATGTCATTTACAGGGAAATGGATGAAATTGGAGAATATTATGCTAAGTGATATTAGTCAGTCATGAAAAGTGTTAGGTTGTATGTTTCCCCTTATATGTGGAAGCTAGGGAGAAACTGGGATACAGGAGGGACTCCAGACAAAGGAGGAGAAACCTTAGTGGAGTGAGGAAGGAGGGACCCAACTGAACGAGGTGGGTGGAAGATTCTAAGAGGGAAACATTTCAATGGACATGATGTACATACACAAATTTATCAATGTCAATCACAACGTTGCCACCACACCCGGGGTCATTTTAGATTTAATTTAAACATCTTAGGAAAAGAAAGGGCAACAAAAGTCAGGTCTACATATTTTCTTAAGAGTAGCAACAAGCCAAGCCGGGCGTGGTGGCGCACGCTTGTAATCCCAGCATTCGGGAGGCTGAGACCGGAGGATCCGGGTTCGCGGCCAGCCTTAGCTACCTAGTGAGGCACTCCGCAACTTAGTGAGACTTGGTTTCAAAATAAAGAATAAAAAATAGGGCTGGGGGTGTAGCTCGGAGGTAGAATGCCCCTGAGTTCAATCCCCAGTACCACAAAAAAAAAAAAAAAAAAAAAAAAAAAAGAGTAGCAACAAGCCGAGTGTTGTGGTGAACACTTGTAATCCCAGTACTTGGGAGGCTGAGACAGGAGGATTGCAGGTTAGAGGCCAGAGTGTGATAATTTATTGAGACCCTGATTAAAAACAGAAAATAAAAAGGGTTGGAAGTACAGCTCAGTGGTAGAACACCTTTGGATTCAATCCTCAGTCGCCCCTTAGTCCCCACAATCTACTAAATTATGAACTTAATTAAAAATTCCCTAATTCTTTTAGAGAATCTGAGCTAGGATATATGGATTGTTACCAAATTACAATGGTTTATGATTTTTTTAAATTTTACTTTTAAGATGGTGCAAAAATGATATGCATCCAGTAGAAACCATACTTCCAATATTGAATTTTGATATTTCCAGGAATAGGGATATGAATTAAGACACTCTCAATGCTGGGTAGCCATCAGCATCAAGCCACAGCTCCCAGTAAACCATGTAATCACAAAGGTACAACTAATACCTGACGGTGTACCATGCTGATTAGATATGAGGTTTGGAAGGTTATATACACTAAATGCATTTTCAGCTTAAAATTTTATACATAAGAGTGGAATTCACTGTGACACATTTCTCCCTTCCCCTGATCCCCTTTCTCTACTCATCTCCCTTATATTTTCATAAGACCCCCACTTTTTTTCTTTCTAGTTTCCACATATGTGAGAAAATATATGACCCTTGATGTTTTGAGTCTATCTTATTTCACTTAACATGATGGTCTTCAGTTCTGTTCATTTTCCTGCAAATGACATAATTCCACTCTTCTTTATGGCTCCACAAATCTCAATTGTGTATATACCACATTTTATTTATCCATTCTTCTGTTGACAGACACCTAGATGGAGCCAAAACTAGGCTATTGTGAATTGTGCTGCTATAAATGTGGATATCCATGAAACCACTATAGTATGCTGACTATAATTCTTTTGGATACAATAATGAGGAATGGTATATCTGTGTCATATGGTGGTTTCATTCCTAATCTTTTAAGGAACCTCCATACTTACTTCCATAGAGGTAGTACTAGTTTACATTCCTACCAATAATGTATAAATGATTTTTTTTTCTGGATCCTCACCAGCACTTATTAATATTTTTATTTTTGATGATTACCTTTCTATCTGGAATGAGAAAGTCTCAGTACAGTTTTGATTTGCATTTCCCTGACTGCTAAAGATGTTGAATATTTTTCATACATTTGTTGGCCATTTGTACTTCTACTTTTGAGAAATGTATGTTGCATTTCTGTTATTTTTTTGTGTGGTACTGGGAATTGAACCCAGAGGCATCCTATCTCCGAGCTACACCCCCAGACCAATTTTATTTCTTATTTGGAAACAGTCTCACTAGATCTCACTTTGAAGTTGTGATCCTCCTGTCTCAGCCTCCTAAGTACTAGGATTACAAGCGTGCACCACCATGCCCAACTTGTATTTCTGTTCTTATTTGATTCTAAGAATTTAAAAATTTCTCCAGTGATCCACTCATCATCTAGAAGTATATTATTTGATCTTTATGTGTTTATATAGTTTCTCAGGATTGATTTCTAATTTCATTCTATTATGATCTGATAAGATGCAAAGAATTATCAACTTTTTTGGTATCTGTTAGGACTTGCTTTGTGGCCTAAAACATTATCTATTTTGGAGAAAGTTCCATGACTAGCTGAAAAGGAAGTATATTCAGGTGCTGTTAGATGAAATATTTTGAAGATGTGTATTAAGTCCATTGGATTTATGGTATGTTTTAAGTCTATAGTATCTTTGCTGTCCTAATGTCTCATGACCTATCTAATGTTGAGAGGTGCATTGAAACCAACCAGCTTTATTTTATTGGGATATATCTAAGCCTTTATGTCAAGTAGTATTTTTTTGTGTGTGTGTGATTAGATGCATGGGAAATTGGGCTATAAATCTTTACTGTTGTTATATCTTCTTGTTGAGTGGTTCCCTTTACCAGTATATGGCAATCTTTATCTCTTCTGACTAATTCTGGCTTGAAATCTCCTCTGTTGGATATGAGAGAAGTTACTTCTTGCTTGCTTTCAAATTGCATTTGCATGAAATACCACTTTCCATCCTTTCAGCCTGTGGATGTTTTTGCCTATGAGGTGTGTTTCTTGAGGGCCATATATAGTTGGGTCTCGTTTTTTAAATCAAATCTGCTAGTCTATGTCTTTTAATTGGAGAACTAAGATGAATGTGTTATTATAGAGGTATTTATTACTCCCTGTCATTTTATCTGTAATTTTTAATTTATCCCTAATTATTATTATTCTTTTTTGTGGTACTGGGGATTGAACCCAGGGGAATTCTACCTTCTTGCTATACCCCCAGTCCAATTTTTTAAATTCTTTGCTTTGCAACAGGGTCTCATTAAATTGTGGAGGGCCTCACTGAGTAGCTGAGGCTGGCTACAAACCTGCTATCCTCCTGTCTTAGTCTCCCAAGTACTCGGATTACAAGCATGTGCCACTATGCCTGGCTCCTAATTCTCATTTGACTATCTACTCTTTTAATGAGATTTATTCTTCTCTGAGCTCTCTTGGTTTTTATTTTCTCCTATTACTAGATTCCTTTAAATATTTTTACAGTGCTGATTTAGTATTCATGAAGTTTAGTTGTGCTTATCTTGGAAGGTTTTTATTTCTTCTTCTTTTTTTTTTTGAGGGGCTAGGGGTTGAACCCAGAGGCATTCTACCTCTGAGCTAAACCCCCAGCCCTATTTCTTTTCTTTTCTTTTTTTTTGCGGTACTGGGGGTTGAACTCAGGGGCATTCTACCTCTGAGCTATACCCCCAGCCCTATTTTTTTTATTCTTTATTTTGAAACCGAGTCTCACTAAGTTGCGTAGTGCCTCACTAGGTATCTGAGGCTGGCCACGAACCTGGATCCTCCTGTCTCAGCCTCCCGAATGCTGGGATTACAAGCGTGCACCACCACGCCCGGCTCAGCCCTATTTTTTTTAATTCTCTTTTGAAACAGGGTTTCACTAAGTTGCAGAGGACCCCACTAAGTAGCTGAGGCTGGCCATGAACCTGTGCTCCTCCTGTCTCAGCCTCCCAAGTACTGGTATTACAAGTGTGCGCCACCACACTTTGCTGGATATTATAATTAGGGTTGGCAGTTACTTTCTTTCAGGGCTTGAAATACATCATTCCAACCTCTTCTTGGCCTTAGAATGTCTGCTGAAAATCTATCGTTATTATGATTGGCTTTCTTCTGTATGTGACCTGGTGTTTCTCTCTTGCAGCTTTTTAAAAGTTCTCCTTGATCTGGATTTTTGGCATTTTAATTATAATGTGTTGTGAAGAAGTGCTTTTCTGGTCTTGTCTATTTGGGGCTCTAAATACCTCCAGTATCTGAATGTTTATCTATTACATTATCAATACTATGTATCTCTACTCTTCCCTCAGTACCCGTGAGCCTTATGTCAGGTCTATTAATATACCAGAGTTCCTGGATATCTGACCATAGTTTCTTATTTTCTTTTTTTAATACTGTCTCAATGTTCCAGAGTGTCCACCTTTTTTTTTTTTTGCTCTGAAATTCTGGTTTCTACTTGATCTAATCTATTGGAGAGATTTTTAACTGGAGTTTTCTACATTTGACTTATTGTGCCTTTCATTTCCAAGATTTCTTTTTTTTTTTTTTTCTTAATCAGTACTGGGGACTGAACCCAGGGGCATTCTACCTCTGAGCTGCACCCCCAGCCCTATTTTTTTATTCTTTATTTGAAACAGGGTCTCTCTCACTAAGTTGCGGAGAGCCTCTCACTAAGTAGCTGAGGCTGGTCACGAACCCAGATCCTCCAGTTTCAGCCTCCCAAGTACTGGAATTACAAGCGTGTGCCACCACGCCCGGCTCATTTCTAAGATTTCTGACTGGTTCTTTTACAGAATCTCTATTTCTTTATTGAAATATTCTTTCAGATCCTATATTTTCTCCATTAGTTCATTCCTCAGACCTCTTTTTAATTCATTGGTAATTTTTTTTTTTTTTTTTTTTTTGCGGTACTGGGGATTGAACTCAGGGGCATTCTACCTCTGAGCTATACCCCCAAGCCCTATTTTTTTTTCTTTATTTTGAAACCGAGTCTCACTAAGTTGCGGAGTGCCTCAGTAGGTAGCTGAGGCTGGCCGTGAACCCGGATCCTCCGGTCTCAGCCTCCTGAATGCTGGGATTACAAGCATGCGCCACCATGCCCAGCTCATTGGTAATTTTTTTTTTTTTTTTAATTCTAGGATCAATTCATTTTTATTTTTATTATTTTTTTTAAAATTTTTTATTGTAGTAATTTGTGCAATATAGCATACTTCTTTGATAAGTACGAGTTGTTAACAATATATTTGCACACAATTCTCATTTGACCCCTTCCCCAATTCCCACCCCAATCCCCTCCCCCTCCCTCCCCCTCAGGTTCACTTCAGTGAGTGACCTTGATATGATTGTGTAAGTACATCATGTGCTTTAGGGCGTCCCTCTGCCCCTTGCGTCCACTACAATTAAATCAACTTCGTTGCTTATCGAGGATCACTCCTTTT
>PVLC010024646.1:0-24399 GCA_004027655.1 Graphiurus murinus | reverse complement strand
GGTACTGGGGATTGAACTCAGGGGCATTCTACCTCCGAGCTACACCCCCAGCCCTATTTTTTATTCTTTATTTTGAAACCGAGTCTCACTAAGTTGTGGAGTGCCTCACTAGGTAGCTGAGGCTGGCCGCGAACCCGGATCCTCCGGTCTCAGCCTCCCAAATGCTGGGATTACAAGCGTGCGCCACCACGCCCGGCTACTTATTTAACATTTTAAACCCATCTTATGAATGATGAAATCTAGGCACAGAGATGTAAAGAAATGTGCTTCAAATCCTTCAGCTAGTACATAGAAGAGCAGGAATATAAATCTAGGCAGAGCAGCTCTCGAACCCACTGTGTTTTTTCTATATATGGACTGGTTACTAGAGATGTTTTTCTAGTTTTATTGAGATTTTTTCTAGCTTTATGATTGACAAACAAAAATCATGCATATTTATGGTGTACAAAGTGATACTTTGAAATGCAAATACAAAATGATCTCCACATCAAGCTATTTAATACTTACCTTATTGCCCATATGGTTCAAATATTTATGATTACTACCTTAACAAATTTTAAGTCTACAATAGTAATATTGATTATAGTCATGCTGTATATTAGATATCTAGTACTTATTCATTCTGTATAACTGAGACTTTGTCTCATTTGAGTAGATTTCTCCAATTTCCTCATCCTCAGGGCACTAATAACCACCATCCTTCCTACTTCTATGAGTTTCACTTTTTTGATTTCACATGCAAGTGAGATTGTATAGTATTTGTTTTTCTGTTCTTGGCTTATTTCATTTAGCATAATGTCCTCCAGGTATGTGTGTATGTGATATACATACAAATCACATTTCTCTACCCATTTATCCTGGGAAAAGTAGCTTCTTCCTGTTTTTACCAATTTGGATGATGTTTATAAGCTAAATTCAAGCTCATTAAAATGCTCATTTTAATCAAGTAATTAAATCAATCATTTACCATTGTAATTTCACAGCCTAATGATTCCTTTAACTCCCAATTGCTGTATTCATTATAAAATAACATAGAAAGTGAAATACAATTGAGCCCAGAGAACATTTAGGTTCTATACACACACTCACACACACACAATTTCTTTTTCACCTCTATCATTCCCTCTTTTTTAAAAATATGCTTAGAGCCACTACTGAGGGAAAAAATAAATAGAGCAATAGATATCTGTCACAAAACAACCTACTCCTCTCAAAGTTGTCAACATTCTCAAATAATTTGCTTAGTTGATTTTATTTCCATGGTTTGTTTTTATTTTTATGTAGCAGGAAAGTTCTTCAAAATATATGCATGTATTTGGTCTAAGAGACGGGTGGCAAACCACTAGTACAAAAGGCCTTTGCACCATTTGGATTTGGAGATGTTAATTTCCAATATTTAATGAATAATATGGAGGGGCATCGAGAGATGGTCAATAGGAAATCTTCCAGGTTTTCATGAGTCCATTCAGTATATTATATCGTTACACACCCCTGTCTACCTCAGATTTTTTTAAACATCCACTGAGAAAATAGAATATATATAATATGCATTTTATAACATTCAGTTACTGAATACTGAAGTTTATATAATGAATTGTGTTAGCATCTGTATTACCTTTAAGGATGGCTCATATGCAGTGAGTTGTTTCTAGTTTATATAAACCTGTTAGTAGAATTTGTCTAATTAAGATGATTATGTGTGATCTATTTAGTATGATGTTCTGGTCAGCATTATTACAGCTGTAATCTAAAAGATTTACCATTTAACTTAGAGGAAAGAAGATTCATTTGTCCATGGTTAGTCCATGTGAGGCTGGGGACTGCGGATCTCAGGGCATGGCGGGGGGAAGCAGAAATGGGGGAGCACATGGGTTGTGCTCCTCACATCATGGAGGCCAGAAGCAAGAGAGGGAGGGAAGGGAAGAGGAACCTGTGTATAATCCTCAAGGCCACCCCCCCACGGAGCCACCTGCTCCAGCCATGTCCTACTGGCCTCGGCCACCACCCAGATAAATTCATTACAATGGATTTATCCACTACTGGGATTGCAATCTTCATGACTCAATTACTCTAAACACAAATTTATGAGCTTTTCAAGGGTCCTTTCTATATCTAACTAACATATGATTTCTTTTTATTTTTTGCTTATGAGGCTTGAGGAATGGAAGGTACGACCTTGAAAGGAAATAACATTACATAAATGCCAGAGTTTTAAAATTAAAATTTAGTTTCTATGTTTGTTGGGATTTTTTTTTACCAATTTACAAATGTTGTGGCTTTTTTTCAGTTTGTACTTTATTTAGTTTCTTTATTGTCATTTTCTGTATGTACATGTTGTTTATATAAATGTAATATGATATAAAAACTTTCATGGGCTTGAAAATCAGACAGTAGATTGATATGTTGTAATTTTTTTTTTTTTTTTTTTTTGCGGTACTGGGGATTGAACTCAGGGGCATTCTACCTCTGAGCTATACCCCCAGCCCTATTTTTTATTCTTTATTTTGAAACTGAGTCTCACTAAGTTGCGGAGTGCCTCACTAGGTAGCTGAGGCTGGCGGTGAACCCAGATCCTCAGGTCTCAGCCTCCAGAATGCTGGGATTACAAGCGTGCGCCACCACGCCCAGCTCGATATGTTGTAATATTGTAACTGTTATTTGTTGCTATATGCCAGAAACAGAAGAGCACTGCACATGTTTTAACATGTTTATGCTCACAGCCATCTTGGTGGATATAAGTACTTTTATCTATGTTCTCTTGCTTCATAAAATAAGATGTGAAATGCTACATTTTCAGAATGTAGTCTCTTCCTTAGACATTTTCCCAATTATTATCAATTATTAAAGACATAAGACCAAACCAATATTAAAGTAGAATTATAAGCACTGAGCACTTCCTGATGAGGTTAGGTTTGGAAAGGACGTTATGAAATGCAGGTTGATCTGTCAGAATCCAGGTAGCCTCTTTAATTCACTCTAAATGGCAGATTAGGCAATGTAGCTTTTTGATGACTAAACATTCTTGTCCTTAATACGTTTACTTTAACGCAATATTAAATCAGTTTTGAAAAGGTGCAGGTGTGTTTGGGTAGCTTTTCTCTCTAAGTAATGAATTGGCAAAAATGTTTTTGCACCTGGATTTGGACAGCGATAACAAACTTTCCCAGCCCAAGAATAAATTGGTACTACCATTTAAATTTTTTTTCTGTAATTTAAAAATATTTGAATTCTGAATAGTTTTGGAAAAGCCCACAGCAATAAATAAATACAATTTGTTTACATAGGTGCTACAAAACATTTCCTCTCAATGGAGATTGTTGCTCTTTTCAACAAGCTAATGATCTTCAAGCAAAGAGGCTAGAGTATAGGAAATAATTTGTTGATTCCAAGGCTGTTATAAATAGGTTTAAAATGATTTTGCTGTTTTGAATCCTTTCCTCATTTCCCCCCAATACTCACTGGTAGTTCTGATTTTATTCCTTTGTGGACCTGAAGCTTGTTTCTGACATAGACTCTTTGCCCTGGCTGTTCTTTCTGCTTGGAGAGCTCGTCTGCCTGACCATTCCTGTGTTGCAAGCTGCTTCCTGCCATTCTGATTCAAGTCCACATATGTTCTCTCAGCAGATGTCTTCCTGAACTGTCCATCTAATCCAATCAGCCAGTCACTTGATAATAGATGGATCTGATTTTTCTTTGAGGTCTCATTACTTGCTATATTTTTGTTTGTATTGATTGATATATGTAATACCTTTCTCTTAATCTACAGGTGAACTCCATATGAGCAAGCATCTTTTCTCCTTTCATCGCTGTCTCGTCAGAATTAATCCTAGTGTCTGATAAACATTAGGTTGTCAATTACTAGTTGAATAAATTACTTTTTGATTCAGACATTAAGTTAAAACATGTGCAGTACTCTCCAGGATATGAATGGTTAGTCATCAAATATGCCAGTTGCTGTTTGTATTATGAACAAGATAGCCAAAAGATGATTTGCTGTTCAGTTTCCAGCACTGCCTATCCAGCATAGGCCATGGGGTTCTAGTGTGTACCCATGGCCCTAAGAGTTAAGTGACTTAATTCATGCAGTTGGAACTTATGTTATTAAAAACATCACATTACAAAAACCTACACCTAACATATCCTTTAAAAACTTAATTTCTATTGCGTAATTATGTGTTTATGAAAATGGATCCTAAATGAAATTCCTGAGTCAATGGTTTTAGAGCATATATATATTATAAATATATGTATTTGTAGCACCCATATATATATTATAAATAAACTAGAGAATATTATGCTAAATGAGATAAGCCAATATCAGAAAATCAACAGTCACATGTTTTTCTCATACGTAGAAACTAGAGAGAAAATAGAAAACAAATGGGACTTCAGATCAATGAGGAGAAAGACCAGTAGAATAATGAAAGGGGACTAGGGGAGGGAGGTGGAGAGGGAGAAAAGGAAGCGTGTGGAAGGACACAGTTCAAATAAGTTACATCCATATGTGAAGGTATAACTACCAATCTCACTAACATTTATGGACAGGAAAGAGAGGGAAACATGGTAATATGAGGAAGGAAATACATTAAGTGATATAGGCATGTATGTTGTATCACTTTGAACCTCACTATATTAATTACAATGTACCAATAGAATATACAAAAATAAAGATATAATAAAAGAAACTTATTATGAATTTAAAAATAAATACATATATGCAAAACTATTTAACTTTAAATTTTTATTTGTGAAATTGTAAAATGCACATTATGTAAAATTTATCATTTTAAAATTTACATTTAATTATTTTAAAATTTACATTTCAGTAGTGGTAAGTACATTTACATTAATGTGTAATCAATTGACAAAACCCTTTCATATTTTAAGACTCAAACTCTAAACTAATTAAACAAGAAATCCCCATTTCTCCATCCTACATCTTCTGGAACATCTATTCTGCTTTCTATTTGTGTGAATTTTACTAATTTAGGTACCTTATACAAGTGGAATCATTCAATATTGTCTAATTTGTGACTGGCTTATTTCAAATAGCAGAAAATCCTCAAGTTCCATCTATGTTGTAGTATGTATTAAATTTCCTTCTTTTTAAAATTCTGAAAATGTTACCTTATATGTATATGCTACATTTTGTTATCTGTTCATTAATCCATGGGTATTTGGCCACCTTTTGGCCCTTGAGAGTAATGTCGCTAATGAAAATGGCTGTAAAAATATTTCTTTGAGCATCTACTTTTCAATCTTTGAAATATACTCAGAAGTAAAGTTATTGTATCATATGGTAATTTTATTTAAAAAAATTTGGGGTAATCACCCCAAATTTTGCATCCATAGTGGATACAACATTTTGCATTCCCAGCATAGTACACAAGAGTTCCAATTTCTCCATATTCTAGTTAACCCTTGTTACTTTCTTCTTCTTCTTTTAAATCATGACCATTCTAATGGATATGAAGAGTAGCAGACATATTTTAATATATCAATCAAATTTTCCGTGGTAGACCTTAGAAATTTTGCTAGTGTTGTTACAGGAGGTGTGGACCATTGTGGAAGATGAGGCTTTGAACTTGGTTGGCTTCTATACCTGACCAAAGTGGATCTCATCTTTTTGTACCTGAGCTGTGAAAAGTTCTGTAGGAAAGAAATGCTTAATACTGGACTTATAGCAGTGTGTTTTCTGTCCTGTATTATTCTGTAGAAGGATGCCAGGTATGTCCCAAGATAATTTCAAGAATCAGTGTTGAGAAGAACAGAAGAATACTCTAGTGGGCATTACAAAACTCCAGTACCACACTGTGCTTAGTCTTAACTAAATGCTTTCTTTATTCCTTAAAATTTTAAATATTATTTGTAAGGATGTTGTACATTTTTTTGTCCATGAGATAACAATGATAATACAATTTACATAGTCTTTAAATATTTATTCATACTTATTGGGCATTTAAATGTATAATTGACTTTATTTCAGAATGTATCTTGTGTGTACGTTAGTAATCTCTCATTTTGTAATTTAAAGAAAAAGGAGAAAAATAAAAACATATTTGGTATATATATTTGCATGTTTGGAGCAAGCTACCTCTTCAGGTTGTCATATTAGTAGATATATTAATATATGTATTTTTATATACTACTATGTTAGTATTTTAGTATATTCTTCTGCTAATGTCTGAATTAGTAGTATGGTTTTAAAAATGCCAATTAGCATTCAGTTTATACAATTCTGGATATAAAACTAGAATTCATTATAAAATTCACTGGACAATAAATCTTATTATTTTCTAAAGAGTATATTACTTTTCTTTTATAGTTATTAGACGTAACTGTTAATAATATTAACTCACACACTTTTATTATTAGTTCATAAAAGGTGACATTACAGATGATATTTTTGATTATGCCTACTCTTCAGGATATTCCATGTCATAACTACAAACAACAACAACAAATGTTCCATAAGAGTAATGGTTTTTTGATAGGCATAGAATGTCGGTATATTGATTCAGGGTTTGATCAGCAGGCAGGTTACTTAATGGACCTTGTGCATTTGCTTCCCAAATATCCAAGGGTATATAATTAACCTCATACAATTGCCTGGAAATGTCAAAAGGCCTAGATCAATAGATCCTTAAACCTCAGGTGGATGTGGTTGTTTTTAAGTTTTGCATTTCCCAGTGGGTGTCAGATTTGTACTTCACCCAGTACTGATAGAAACTCCATGCTAGATATCATTCATACTTAACAGATGAGGAAAACACTTTCAAAGTTAAATATTAGTGAAACATTTCACAATATTACTATATACTTGCTGATTATCCATTGTATGAAAGCCACAAATGAGCATTTCACCTGCTTCCCACGGCGATCTTGAAGGTGTGTTTATCTCTGCTGTATGGGTGATCATAATGAGGCACAGAGAGTTGAGCAACTTACTCAAAGTTGAAGAGTTGGTTAGTGGCAAAAATCTGTATGTTTCTAAAAACCCACACATTACTACATCTATGCAGTTTTATGGGAGAAAACACAAATATATCACAATTTTACATTACTCTAAGATAATATTTTTAAAATCAGAGTGACTTTGCTGTGTTGCCTAATCATAAAACAATGAGGTTAAGTAAACTGGTGTATCACTAAGATGAAATACAACAGAAGAATTAAAGCTTGTTAGAATGCAGACACTGTCAATGAACAGGAGTTCAGATTAAAAAAAAAAAAAAACTTATAGGAAAAAAAAATAGTAAGTACAGAGTAGAGCTCTGATTCCTCCAACTTGATATATATCAGTTACTTTTGTCATGAAAATTCTCCATTAAAACACACCCTGAAACTTTAAGGCTTAAAATGATAACCACTTATTCAGTGTATGGGTTGTCTGGGCTCAGTTGTGCTGCTGAGGAACCGGCTCAGATGATCTTGACTGGGCTTGTTACTGTGTCTGTGGTCAGTTGGTGAGTTGGCGAGGGTTGCCTGATTTTGGGTGGCCTTGGCTAAGATGACTTAAATCGGCTCCATGTGACCTCTTAACCTCCAGCTGGCTAGCTTGAGCGTGTTCTCCTGGCTGAGGTGGGGATCTAAGGGAGAGAGGCCTGGGATTGGCACACTGTCATTTCTGTACACTTCTGTTCACCAAAGTGAGTCATAAGGCCAACCCAGACCCCATGGGTGGAGAAATAGACTCCACCCCTTTAGGAGAGAAACTACAAAATTACACTTTAAAGAGCACTGATACAGGGAGTGGTATATGAAAATCGTGTATATTTTTTTGTAATAATTAGGGCCATTTTTACAATAACAACCAATGTCCTGAATTCTGTGCTCATCATTCTCTTGTTTTCTTTTACATATAATCTTATTTTATCTATATATATTCATCCAAAATGTACTTTTTTTTTTTTTTTTTGGCACTGGTGATTGAACTCAGGGGCATTCTACCTCCAAGCTACACCCCCATCCCTATTTTTTATTTTTTATTTTTTGAAACTGAGTCTCACTAAGTTGTGGAGTGCCTCACTAGGTAACTGAGGCTGGCCGCGAACCCGGATCCTCCAGTCTCAGCCTCCCGAATGCTGGAATTACAAGCGTGCGCCACCCTGCCCGGCTCCAAAATGTACTTTTAATTCTAGTTGTTTTGACTTTACAAGGAGATGATTCTGTTAGGTGTAATATTTTGGGACCTACTTTTTCACTTACTATTTTATTACTAAAATCATTCTTACTTTTGTGTGCTACTATAGTTGATTTGTATTTTCCACTTGTATAGAATTTTTCTGAATGTACCACCATGGAATTTTACATGTTCTTGATATGTAAGAGGATAAGGGGATTTGGGTTGCTATAGGTTTTGCTGTGGTGAACAGAACTGCTGTGGACCTCTTCCCTAATTCACATAGGCTTTCTCTTTGGGCATACGCTATGTACTGGAATACAGCAGTTGTGGGATATGCGAATGTTTAACCTTACTTCTAAAGCAGCTAAAGCAATTTATCATCTTACTACCAATTAAAAAAGTATTTTTTCACTCTACATCCTATCCAATACTTGTCAGAATTTACTTTACTTTTGCCACTCAACTCTTTCATTTATGTTCCCTAATTCCTAAAGATACTGAATAGGCAATTTCTTGGCCATTTGTGTTTCTTTTTTGTGAAAAGCCTGTTCAAGTGTTTTGCCCATTTTTTTTTCTTATTAGGTTATTTGTGCTTTTCCTATTTATTTGCAGAAGTAATTTGTTTATACTTATTTAAAGTTATATATATTTCAAGTAGTTTCTCTCAGCTGGTGATTTATCTTTTCACTTTATTTAAGGTGTTTTTGATAGTCAGAATATGAAAATAGCTTGGGTGCAAGGTTATTGGGAGTTGCAGAGTAAGTTGCAGCTTTGTGATTGCTTGTGTGTGGGGCATAGATGCACACTGCCCTCTTCTCCACATATGACCAAGGTTGTTCACTGCCGTTTGAGAGGATGGCCAAGAATGGCAGACACCGAGAAGAGGCTCTGAAGAAGTAGGAGAAAATGAGAAGAAAATTCCTTGCTTTTTAAAAAAAATTGAATTTTTGAAATGAGAACATATTCTTTCCAGTTTCTTTAAATCATTGTAACAATTTTCTTTTTGCATCTTCCAGTTTCAGCATTTCTAAAGAAAAAAATGTTGTGTCTTGAAAAATGTAAACAACTGATAACCATATATATTAGGGAACTATATAATTGTGGTTTAACATATTAATGAGATGATAATCTGGACATAAGTATTTTTATGATCACAAACAGGGAAAAAAAAATTTCGCCTGGTTTCAAGTATTGCTATTTATAATAGTTCAAAGTAAAATATTATGGTTATTGACTACTCTGAACCCTCAAAAATGTATTAATAGATAATATGTTCAATTATATAAACCGATATATTGTCAGAAACAGTAGGCTTAATATGTTTTATTATAAAGTAGAGCATAAATTTAAATTAAGAAACTCAAATCAAATTTAAAATGTCTGGGACTCACCATGTTCATAAGCATATTGATATACTTTTCTATATATTCTAAACTTTTTTTATTGTTTCTACTCTGTTTATAAGTTGCCTCTGCAAAGTTTGTTAGATTACATCATTCTGAATTCAAAGATATATTTCTATGTGCATATCATGAAGAAATCATGTTCCTTTGAATGCCATCAAGATGTAAATGTTGATAGTTATTTTATGGATTGCATGGATTTTGATTTTGTTTTCACAGCTTTTTTATTTTAGCTTTTATAGGAGGTAGAAAAATGTTCTGAAGCAGTATGCATCTAAATTTGGTCCTTACTGACAGGAATTATTTGAAGCACCTGAAATCTGATATGAGCCTTAGAGGAATGTACCAAGATGATAGCATACATGATTACAAAGTAGAGAAGCTTAGAAAGAGCAATATATTTTGGGGGAAAAAATCCAGGCACGACACTTGGAATGTTTTATCAAGAGAGGGATACAGAAGTGAAAAGTAATCCTTCTTCTTTATTTGGCATTATTGCTGTATTCGATTTTGGTCTTTACATCTGGCAAAGAATATGGAGGCCCTGGAGAAGGTCCAGTGAAGATCAGCAAAAGTGATGTAAGGAATGGGGACGAGGTCCTAAGAGAGGGCTCAGTGGGATCAGGACTGTTTAACTTGGAGGAGGGAAGACTAGGGGGTGATTTAACTGTCTTCAAGTATTCGAAAGGTTATTATATGGAAGATGCAGAACAGATGTTCTTTACTTTCACAGGAGACCAAATAAAAGGAAATACTTTTAGATTGTAACAAGAGAAAAAATTCAGTTGGTCATAAAGATGGACATAAGTAGAAAGAAGGGATTAAACACTGAGACAGGTAACCAAGGAATAGGGGGAAGTTCAATCCTTAGGGATCTTTAAAACCAGGAATAGATAGCCAACTGCCTTGGATGATTTAAGTGTCCTCCCACCTCAGTGCAAGCAGCTACCCTCTGTCTCCTTTTGAAACTCTCCCAACTCTGAGATTCAGTGCATGTTGTTTTCACTTTGCGGAGTTATCTGAAAGACAGTCACAAGTATTTATTCAAGGATAGAAGGTAGAATTCAGCAGAGGGGGAGATCAAAGGGCTACCTGGTGTTTCTGTGGGTATCTCTGATTTCCTCTTAACTCCACAGGTCTTAGTGATTGGACCTAGGAGGACAAAGTCTTTCTTACCTGAATTTTGTAGAACTGTAGTATATGTGGCCTTTTTCTCTGAACTTTCTGCAAAAATAATTTGTAAAATTGTAACAGGGATTTTAAATTGATGGTCAGGCATTGCATGTAATTATCTCACTCAAACACTGGGAGATGGTATGTTTCCCTTTTTTTAGATTAAGAAATTGAGACTTAGAGAAATTTTGGTTATTAAGCTAAGGACCTTCAATAGGCTAATACAGAATTTAAATTTTGACCTGCTTGTCTCTTTTTCCTATTCTAGGAAGTTGTACATGTTTAGAAGCATCTCCCATTGATCTTGGGAGCATTTGTTAATATTAAGAATTAGGATGAACTCCAAAAAATAGTATCTGCTTAGGAGAACATAAAGGAATATTTATTGAATCAATGAGGACCAAGACTTAAGTTTGGGATAAATTTAATGATCTTTTATAGTATGTATTATAATTAAAAATTTTCCCATCACAAAAGAAGCATTGGATGTAACCAAGAATGTTTAGTTCTTTGGCTGTTTGACACATAATTGCAATAACTGAATGGTGACCTCTTGAATCACAAAAGTTTTACAACTCAAGCTCTAGAGTTTGAGCAACTAGGCTTTCAGAAGGCATAGATAATATGGCAGATTGAAAGCTTATGCAGTTAAGTTAAACCCCAAATGATGATATAACTATTTTAGAAACATTTCAGAAGAACAACAATTTATATGTATAATGTGGTATTTAATTCATTATTCCTTTTTTTTTTTTTTTTTTTTTTTTTGCGGTACTGGGGATTGAACTCAGGGGCATTCTACCTCCGAGCTACACCCCCAGCCCTATTTTTTATTCTTTATTTTGAAACCGAGTCTCATTAAGTTGTGGAGTGCCTCACTAGGTAGCTGAGGCTGGCCGCGAACCCGGATCCTCCGGTCTCAGCCTCCTGAATGCTGGGATTACAGAGTGCACCACCACGCCTGGCTTAATTCATTATTCTTAACTGTACTCAATCATTACTTCATTTCATTTTGCCACTGCCTAAGGATTTTTTTTTAGAATTAATTTAATCTGAATATTTGCATTTCAAAGAAAAATATTTCTTGGAAAATATAGATGGGAAGAAAGAATATAAACAAACTAATATAAAATTAAATTGAGCAATTAACATACTATAACATTTATCTAATTTAAAAAATGGTGTCTTTGTCATTTATTTACTCAGTAAGTAAAGCCTGAGACTATATACACACTTGATTTTGTAGGCAGTAGAAATGTGAACTTTTTGGCATTTTTCATTACTCTTTTATTGTAAAATGAGCACCTGATTTTGGGGAAGCTTATGAGACCAATTGGCATTCAGAGCCCTTCAATATTTTTTTCTAGGAGAGGACCTTTCTTTACTTAATTTCTCTTTTATATTCTCTAATTTACACTTCTTTTATTTCATAGTAAGGCAAATATTATATATTGATATATAATATCAATAATACTAGATAACATTGCACATTAACTCAGTGCCCACTGAGAGTGTCACCGTTGGTATATTCTCTGCAGGGACTTTCTTTCTTTTTTTTATTTTTATTTTTTATTTATTTATTTTTTATTGTAGTAATTCGTGCAATATAGCATACATCTTTGTTAAGTACAAGTTGTTAACAACGTATTTGCACACAATTCTCATTTGACCCCTTCCCTAAATGACAAATATTACTTTGAAAACTTTGCCTGTATTGTCTCTTTGAATCCTCATAATTATCCTGTGAACTGAGTGAGGGTCTTTATTAGTCCCCTTATATAAAATAATGAACTGAGACACAAAGGGGTTAAATATCTTACGTGGATGACTCAGCTAGTAAATGGAAGAGTTGGGATTTATACCCAGTCATATTTTCTTTTGCATACTATTTTTCCCCTCTATTTGAGACTACTGGCCAATGTGAAATCTCAGAACATCCATTTCAGCTGTTAAAACATCTACATGTTTTTTTCTGACCAATAGTCTGAATTGACGTTTAGTTCTTATTTTTTGCTTATTAAACATGAAGCATAGTGCCTTACAATTCAAATAAATATATTTATTACAATATACTACTAGATGAGTGTTTTTCATGGCACATTTTGGGATATGAATTTAAGCAAGAGATGGTCCCTTTCATTAAGGAGCTTACAGCTAAGAGGAAGAGTAACATAAGCATTCAACTAAGTCTTTCTTGAAGCAGAATGCATCAACTGGTAAAAGAGATGCAAACAACAATTCCAGGAGCACAGTGGAGGTAGAGTTTCATTCTTACCTGGTAAGTGGAGAGCCATGGACCTTAACTCAGGCAGAAGCTGAAGCATGTGTATGAGGTAGGATAATTCTGAGATATGTGGGCATAGATAATGTACAGTATGGGAAATAGGGCCATTCTTTCCAGAAGCCTTTGCTCAAGGATGCTGAGGAATGCATCAACAGATAGATATGTGTCTCAATTATTTGCTTCAAGATTATGAATTTCAGGAAATGACACCTTACACATATTCATCCACCCCTTTATTTATTCTGTCACCAAATACTTGGTTAATCCTAGTTCTTTGGGATGGTAATTACCTTCCTTAATGGCTATGCATTTTTTTGCCTCAAGAAGATATAAAGTGTAGCTTAAAGGTATTTAAAACTTAAAAAGTTAGTATTTGTGTGATAAGGAAGGCCTTGTTCATATTTAGTATTTATAGTATATAATTAAAACTGAGTAAGAGATTTTAGCCATTTGGAATGGTCGCCTGGTAACCTCAAATTAAATAATTGGTTTCAAATTGTAAATTTAAGTATAAATATATATGTTGTTATTTAAGTATAAATAAATTTATATGTTGGAACATTTGAGAGAATTCAATATTTTCAGTAATTTTTATCAGAAGAATTTAAAAACCTGAAGAAGAAAATGGTTTGTATCAGAATCATCTTCATTGTATCCCAGAGCCACCTGTGCAGTGAGAACAACAGTGAAGGTTGAGTGGGAGTGGACTGAAGAGAGAATGGGAGGAGTGGACTTGTCCTTCAAATACAGATGCAAGAGTAGACGCAGGCATTGATGTCATTACTTAAATGTTAACTGTGGTGCTAGCTGTGGCCTTTAGGTGCACGAAGCAGGTGTCCCTGGTAAGGACCAGAGTAGGAGAAGATGACAACACTCTGCATGGACTCACTGGTCACACCTTTCAGGGTGGGGCCTGGGAGGTGGATATGTTTATAGCTAAGGACAGAGACAGGATTACCATTTGTAAATGTAGTTTATTGCCTTTAATGAAACCCTGGCTCTACCTATAGACTTTAAGGCTGAAAATTATTCTACATGAGTCAAAATAGAGGAAGGAAAATATGATAGTGAAGGCACCAAGAAATTGGAGGAATTGTGAAGAGTGGATGAATTATTGATCCTAGATAAAGGAACAGAAATCACTTAGTTATTTAGTTACTTACTTACTTATTTTAGAAACCCATTTTAGACCTGAGTCTCATGCACCAGAACCCAGGAACTGAAAGTCAGAAATGAAGCTGACTCTGTCTTTCTCTAGAACCTCATGGGTCACTCCTTTCTGTGTTTGCATGTCTGTGTCATTCTTTCCTGTCTTTAACTGTAAACCTGCTTCTCTGTTTCTCTGTATTTAGACCATAAAATGAATTGTAGTATTATATGTCTGTGTGACTAAGCACTCAGAAACTGATAAAAGTTGTGAGTCATAATTGCACATCTCCAAGAAAAAAAAATATGATTCACCCAGGTCCAGGCTCTTATGACTCAGAGGGCAGGGTCATCTTAACATGAATACCATTCCTGAAATGGAGACTGAGCTGTCTTCTTGGAGCAGGGATGAGGGACATACCAGAAGTAGATGGGCATTTCTAGTGTAGTGGGACACGCCTGGAAAAATGCAACTAGAGAAGAATATGATTAAAAAATCAATTTCTAAATAGAAAATACTTTAAAACTCACCCCCCCATTGAACATCAAAAGATTTTTACATCGTTCTAAAGTAGTTTTTCAAAAAGTTTCAGAAATAAGATGAAGCTCAGTAATTAGGTTAGTGAGTTTCAAAGCTTTTCCTTTTGTTCTTTCAGCAGAATCTTTTTTTCAAATGCAATCCTATGTGTGACTGCACAAGATAAAACAGATGTGAGTGTAGTGCAATGGCTGAAGTATTGTCAAGGGGCATGGGACCCTCCCTGCCCATCCCCTGAAGGATATGTATCACATCCTGGTAGGCTCCATTTCTACCTCTATGACTAACCCACTTTGCACCCACAGCATCACATAAAACTACCCTTAAGTTACCTTAGGGAAATTTCATCTTCCTTGACATATTTATCTAATTATTTGTACTCCTCATTTTGGCACATCTATTTTATATGAATGCTTCATGCAGGTCTGTGTTAAGTACCATGAAGGATGGAACTTTGTCTTTTTAGTTGAGCATTGTGAACCTACCCATATAAACCACTGCTTGAAACATAGACATGCTGAAGTGATAATTGTATTGAATGACTATGGATAAATTAATACAACAGCATTGACAGGAACTATGTTGGATCTTTAAAAAGATTCTCCTAACAAAAGTCTAGTGATGGTGCAATAAATATTTGCTGAATTAAGTCAACTTAAAAGTGGAAATGTAACATTTATCATGACTACCATGTGATAATATTATAGCTGTGGCAGTGGCATCTAATAAAAATTTGACAGTTTTTCCAGATTAGCTAATGTGTGACTTAGGCATAAGAAATTACTTAAGAGCTTAAAAGCTGCTTTTAATTTTTTTTAAATCCTGAGTTTTCCCCCAAATAAGCTTAAATTGCAAATGAGGTCAAATAAAAACATGCTTGTAAACATTTATTCCTTGCATAAAATTACTGCTTCTTATATAGTGGGTTACTGATTTGTATATGATTCTATCTCAGGATATTGAATCTGGATGAATTTTGTTTCCCGTATTAAAAAATCTGGTTGCTTAAAATAGTAGTTTCATTATATAAAATTATTAATGTAAACATGAAAAATACTGTTTTTCTTTGAAACATTGTGAAAAGTTGATGCACATGTTTATGCTATAGACATTTGTTCTATTTACAATAATTTAATCAACAAAATGTAAATTCAAACCTCACAAATAGGAATTGCTAAAGTAATTTTGAATAAAAATGAACCCAAATTCCTCAGTCCAATTTTAGACTTTGTTTTAGGATGCATTATATTATAGGGGTTATTTTTGTACTATATATATATATATATATTTTTTTTTTTTGTAGTACTAGGATTGAACCCAGGTGCATTATACCTCTGAACTACACCCCCAGGCTTATTTTATTTTTTGCTTTGAAACAGGATCTCACTAAGTTGCTGAGGGCCTTGTTAAGTTGCTGAGGCTGGCCATGAACCTGCAATCCTCCTGTCTCAGCCCCCCAAATACTAGAATTACAAACACACACCACCACTCTCAGCTGTAAGATTAGTTGTAAAATCTCAGTAAAATAGTGAAAAGATATTTTGAAAAGTTTGAAATACTATTGGGTGATTAGGTTGAAATTGACTGGTTGATTTTGTTTGATGTTTATACAGCTATACAGAACACAACAGCAGAGGGGAATGAGTATTATTTTAATTAGCCTTTCTGTTTCTGTGTCCAAAATACCTGAAAAACACAATTTAGAAGAAAAGTTTATCAGCTCATATTTTAGAGGTTTCAGTCTATGGTTGGCCAGCTCCAAGGCAGAAACCACTGAGTAACAGGGCTTTAGGTCATGGTGGAGGAGAAAAATTTGCTCTTATTTCTTGATAGCTAGGAAGTGGGAGAGGGGGTCAGGGACAGATACAGTCCTCAAGGCCATGCCCTAGGTGGTGATCCCACTCCTTCAGCCATGCAACCATGCTCCAGCTCTGAGCCTGGATGCGTAGCCTAATACGTGAGCTTCTCTAGGGGACATTTGATATGGAAACTAAGACAAGTGTCATATCCTATGGACAGGATTAAGACAGACATAATTTCTGGTGAAGTATACAACAAGAAAGCAAATATTTGGTTGTGGCGCAAGCTTGTAATACCAGTACTTGGGAGGTTGAGATAGAAGGATCGCAGGTTCATGGCCAGACTCAGCAACTTAGTGAGGCCCTCTGCAACTTAGTGAAATAAAAGAATAAAATAGGACTGGAGGTGTAGCTCAGAAGTAGAATGCCTCTGGGTTCAATTCCCAGTACTGAAAAAAAAAAAAAAAAGAAATTGTTCTAATGGACTTTTGAAAAGTATCCTTCTTATGGAAAAGCTGTTGAAAAAACCTACAAATTATAAATATTATATTATAAATTCTAGAAGATCAGTCTCTGCTTATCCTTTTGAAATTCTGATACCCCAGAGTTATTAAAATGTCCTGTTATTTTGGAAACATCTCTCTTGTGGGAGATTGTCCACTGTATGATGGTCCCATGATGGTCCCTTTGACACTGCCATTTAAAATTGTGCTTTTGTTATATAACCAACTCATTCTGACTTCATGACCTGATCAGAATTAATCTACTATGTATTTTATAGTATTTTTGTTTTTTACATTACTTAGTTTAATTTTTATGAAGAACCTATTGTCTGTTTTTCTTAATTTTTTTTGTGGTAATGGAGATTGAACCCTAAGGCATTCTACCTCCTAGATATAACTCCAACAGTTTTTATCTTTTGTTTTGAAACAAGGTCTCACTGGGCTTCAGAAAGTCATACTAAATTGCTGAAGCTGTTCTTGAACCTGTGAGTTGCCTACTTCAGCCTCCTAAGTACTGGAATTACAGGCATGTGTACCACACCTAAGTACTGGGACCACTTAGTTGTCTTTTTTTCAAAGATCACAATTTAGAAAATGTAGCTGAAGATCTACATAGTCTATGCAATCCCTGTTAAAATAACACTATCATTCTTTGCAGAGCTAGAAAAATCAACTCTAAAATTCATGTGGAAAAACAAAAGACCCATAATAGCCAAAGCAATTTTGAGCAATGAGAACCATGCTGAAGGATGCATTATATTACAGGGGTTATTTTTGTACTGAAAATATTTGTAGCTTGTAAGGTTAGTTTTTTTTTTTGTAGTACTAGGATTGAACCCAAACTATACTACAAAGCTATAGTAATAAAAACAGCATGGCATTGGCACAAAAAAAGACACATAGACCAATGCAATAGAAGAAAAGATATAGAAACATCTGTACACTGATAGCCAATTGGTTTTTAACAAAACATCAAAAATATATACTGGAGAAAAGACAGCCTTTTCAAAAAATGCTTTTGGGAAAATTAGTTCTCCATTTGTAGAAAAATTGAACTAAAATTCAACCTTTCACCCTGCACAAGAGTCAACTCAAGATGGAACAAAGACCTGAAAATTAGACCAGAGACTTTGAAGTTACTAGAGGAAGGCACAGGTCTAACACTCCAACATATAGGCAAGGTAGAAACTTCCCCAATAAGACCCTCAAATCTCAGGAAATTAAAACAAGGATTAATAAATGGGATGACATTAAATTAAAAATTTTCTGCTCATCAAAGGAAACCATCAAGAGTCTAAAGAGAGAGCTTACAGAATGGGAGAAGATCTTTGTCAAATATTCCTCTGATAGAAGACTGATATTTAGAATATACAAAGAACTTAAAAGACTTAACACTTACAAAATAACCCAATCAAGAAATGGGCAATTAAGTAGACACTTCACAAAAGACAAGTAGACACTTCACAAAAGAAGAATTCAAATGGCCAGTAAAAGCATAGAAAAATATTCAACATCATTAATAATCAGGGAGATACAAATCAAAACTACACTGAGATTCTATCTAACCCCCATTAGAATGACAATCATCAAAAATACAAACAATAAATGCTGGCAAGGATGCGGGGAAATAGAAACTCTTCTATACTGTTGGTTGGATTGCAAATTAGTACACCTGCTATGGAGATTAGTGTGGAGATACCTCAGAAAACTAGGAATGGATCCACCATACAATATAGTTATACCACTTCTGGGTGTCTTTCCAAAGAAATTGAAATCAGAATATTATAGTGATACATCCATATCCATGTTTATATCAGCACAATTCACAAGAATGGAACCAACCTAGGTGTACATCAGCATATTAATGGATTACAAAATTATGGTATACATGCACAATGGAATTCTACTTAGCTGTAAAGAAGAACAAAATTATATCATTTTCAGGAAAATGAATGGGCCTTGGAACATTATGCTAAGTGAGATTAGCCAGTCACTGAATGTGAAAGGTCATATGTTTTCTCTCATATGTGAACCTAGGTAGTAACTGGGACACAAGGACATTAGATAATGGAACAGAAACCCCAGTGGAGTGATGGAGGGGGTCTAGGGCAGGGTAGTGGTGTTTGGGAGAGAGAATTAATGAAGGAAACACTTCCATTGACATTGTGTACACAAATGAAGTTATCAATGCAATCTCAGGATGATGTATGAGGAAGGAGGAGAGTGGGGATGGAGAGAGGGGAGCTCACCAAGTGCTGTGTGCATGTATGCCTCTATTACTGTGAACTACATTATGATGTGAGACTACAATGCACCAACAAAAGTATATAAAACAGAAGAATGTATAGTGGAAAACGTGATAAAAGCAGATATACCTAATATAGAATCTTACCATAAGTTTAAATAGCAGGAATGCTTTTTTGATATTGTATTTCATTTTTTCCTGTCAGAAATAAAAGAAATATAGTAAGTTTCTATGACATTTCAAGGTCTTTCCATAAACTTCATCTTCCCTGTCACTGTTTGTAGTCAAATAAGGACAGCCCTGAAAAAATTCTTATAGAAGCCAGGCATCATGGCACATGCCTGTAATCCAAGTACTTGGGAAGCTGAGACAAGAGAATCTCAGGTTTGAGGCCAGCCTCAGCAACTTAGTGAGACCCTGTTTCAAAATAAAAACTAAAAAGGGCTGGGGTGTAGCTTGGAGGTAGAATGCCCCTAAGGGCAGGGGAGGGGAGGTGATACTAGTAGAATGGACAAACCAGGTAATTGATAATTTATGCATCTTTGTTATAACTATTGACTCGAAGATGAATTTACCATGTCTCACTGTGTGTAACTGTTGGAGCCTGGGGATTTGTTAAGGGCCATGATATTGTAATCCTGAAGATGAGAGTGCTGGGGCAGGAGGTCCACTACAGCTGCTCATCGCTAGTAAAGCAGTCCCATCTGGACATGAGAGTGAACATGCATGCTCTGACTTGGTGGTGGTGGCTTTTTCCTGGAAGTGCTTACTCATCATGTTTTTAGTCTTTCTTTTGTTGACAACTAACCATTTTTACCATGAGGGAAGGATTAGCTCTGAAACAATAGTTTCACAGTTGGGTGTCAATTTGAAATACAGTCATATTTCAATTACATTTAGGAACGTTCTAGTGCTTCCCACCCCAGACTCAGGGTGCTGCTTTGTGCTTTGAGGAGGTTTTAATGGGATGGCTGTACTGTGCCCCAACATTGTGTGGCTGCCAGTGCCCAGCTCTGCCCTTCAATTATATCCTGTTCGGTTCCGCTAAAACAATCCATTGCTCAGGCCTTGCTCTTCTCAATTATCTTCTGGTCGTTCTCTTCTGTTATTCTTTCTTTCTTCTCCTTACTTTCTTTTTTTCCCCTTATACTAGGAATGGAACCAAGGGGCATTCAACCTCTGAGCTACACCCTAGCCTTATTTTATTTATTTAGAAATAATGTGTCACTAAATTGCTAGGGGCCTCACTAAGTTTCTGAGGCAGGCTTTCAACCTGCAAATCTCAGCCTCCTGAGTACTGGGATTATAAGTGTGCACCGTCATACCTGTCTTCCCCTTCTTATTTATAAACTATCACCAAGACAGACTGCTCCCTGGGCCTCACAGAGGCCTTACCTGCCCTGCTTCTTGCCTTTCCATGCTCTTCTGCTTGTTCATCATGGAATAACTATATGTTGGGACTTACTAAGAGCCAGGCGCTGCTTCATCCCCTCCACCAAGAATAACATTTTTCCTCCTCTCCTGATCTCTTTGTGTATTATCTTATCCTTTATTCATAGCCCAGCTAGAACAATTTGAGAGTTATTCATTGCTGGACTCCAATCACCCCACTCTCTTTCTGGGGTCTCATGACATATTAACATAGGATCTGTAATTTTTACACGACACCTCACAGCTTGTTTTGCATTGTCATTGTTCATGCAAGGCTTTTAGTGTCTCTATTAGATTACAGTCTGCTCTTGAGGACACAGTCTATGTTATATTCCTCTGCTTTTCCCATAATCCTTAGCAGGGTACTTTATAAGTTCTCATGAGCACTTGTGGAATAAATAACTAAAATTAGACTTTATTTATTTTTATACATTGGTTGGTGTATTATAGTCTCACATCATAATGTAGTTCACAGTGACAATGACATACATGCACACAGCACTTGGTGAGCTTAAACCAGTTAAATACAGACTGATTGCCATGTTGAGAAATTAGGTAACCAATATATTTACTTTGAGATGTTTTGTGGTCTTGGTACAGAAGCTTTGTAAATAATTAGCATTTAGTTATTGCTTATCTTGTACCACCATGTATTTTCATTTCCCTCTGGCTTCCTCTTTAATATAAGAATGAGAAGTATGGAAAAGAATCAAGAGAACATAATTTAATGTAGATCAAATCAGTTTTCAAACTTGAGGTGCCCAGGTCTCTTTGAAATGGGACTCTATGATGGAACTTTGGAAGTCTGGGAACTCCATGAGATTATATGTAAATTTTGTGAATATGCCAGTAGTTTCTATCCAGTTCTCAAAGAGATATTTTACATGAAAACAAGCACAAACAAAAATCTCTGTTCTAATTCATCTTCTTCATCATTTACTTTATCCTGGCATTTTGAGGAATGTCACGTATGAAAGGCTTTTTAGAAACTTAAGTTCTACATATCAATTAATTTTTAGAGATCATCGTGGTTGTCAGTAAAACCTCATGCTGTAGAAATAGTCATTTAGTATAGTTTGGTAAGAGACTATTCATTAGTAAGACTTAGACTTAAGTGAATGTCAGTGTTTTTTAAATTGTTTTTAAATGAGATGAAATACAAAAATGTGTAGTCAAAAGTACTAAAGCCTGATGAGTAATTATGAAAGAGCATATAATTTGTTTCCTAAATATTAAAAGACAGTGAAAAGTGCTGCCTTGTTTAAAGCTGGCCAAAGCTTGGAGAAAGAGAATGCAGAAACCCTGGACGTGACCCTCTTCTTCCACTGAGTCAGTATTCACAACTACACAATGTAATTCAGTGTCCCATAAAGCTGTTTGTGTAACATACCTGATAGGAAACAGGCCTCTGAAGTTATTATACTGCTTTGTCCCTTGCTAATCTCAAAGCATTGGGTTTCCAGTGCTGCTCTTATTAGAAATATCCCTTAGCTTAGCCCTCCATGATATGGTAGCAAGCTTCATTCCTAGCTCCATTTCCCATTCTATCATACATGGATCCCAAGTTTCTAACCATGGGATTACCCACAGTCTCTCTCAGTTTCCAACTTTCTGCTTTTCTTCATCTGTGATTTCTTCTGTACATGCAATTATCAAATTTGAGTTCATTCAACCAGTTCTTATTAAGCATCCTGTGTCAGAATTGAGTACAATGAGAAAATATGTCCTCTGTAAGTATATTTATACATTCAGAAATGAATAAGCACTGTCTCTGTCTTTAGGCAGCTAGTGATCTGCCCCAGCCAAGTAAATAAAGTTGACTGAACTATTAGTAGATGGTCAGTGTTTGTCTGGTGAACATGTGCAAATATCTACACAGAAAAGATACATTCCCTTCTCCAAAACCTATGTGAGACCTATTCATTTCTACCAAACACAAACTGCCATCTAGAGTAAAGAACAGTTGAGATATGAGCACATGTCAGGGTTGAGGAAGCAGTCTTACCTATGTGCCTTTCTTGAAAACATTATTTTAGATGACCCCCCCAAATTGAAATAATGATAAATTATGGTATGAATGGATTGTTGGTGTGATCCCTGAAATGAATAGATGTGTGATATATCTAGGGTTGCCAGATTTGGCATATAAAAGTATAGGATGCCCAGTTATATCTCTTTTCTGAGAGTCCTTTCTCCAAAACTTTGAGCTTTTTTTTTTTGGTTCCTGGGATCAGAACTAGCTAAGACCAGTGCTCTGTTCTGGGGCAGTACCAGGTCAGCATCTAAACTGTGTGGGGTACAGTCTCTGTGTCTCCAGCTGGGGGAGCTCTCTTACCCTCTTCTCTGCTCAGAAAGCTCTGCAGATGTCCTTTTAGCTCCAGTACTGGATCCTGTGAATTTGCCTCAGTCCATGACAGGGCCAGATTTTCAGGGGACAATATGCTTAATAGATCTTGCCTGGTACAATATTTCTTTCCTGCATTCCCCACAAGATTGGACCACCACAATGGTGCTGACACACTGATTATAGGTGACTCAGCTACCACAGGAAAATGGATGATAAGGACTCTGGGAGACTGAGCCTTGAGTTTAAGCCACTTGTCAGACCCATGTATTGTCCAGGTGTTCCAATGGTAAGGTTGCCTCCAGTTTGCTGCTCTTGAGGGATAAGCAGCCTCCCGCTGATGGCACCCAGGAAGATCATTCACCTCTCTGTAGGTGGTCATTCCACATGCTACATGCTACATCCTTGGTCCTCTGAGGACTTTAGAGACCATATTTCTATAATACCAATGAGCCTTTCTGATCGATATCCTTTCTTGTATCCAATCTTTGTGGATGTGTGTTCTTCTGGTCGATCTTAAGCCCTGTTAGAAGAGGGAGAGATAGTCTTTTTTTCCAATGAGACTCTTTCTCCACCAATGGCTCATCTCATTACCTTCCATTGTTTGTGCTGTGTGAAAGCTAGGGGTGCAGTTTCAAAACAGAAAGAGATTGCATTATGACCTAAAGACTTCAAGAAGAGGCATGTTTTATATGTTTGTTCCATGTTATAAAATTCTAGAGGGTAAATTTGACATAATCATTCACATTTTCCTGTATGCTCTCAGGAAAAATTGCTTTTATGATCATCATCAATAAAGCACAGTGTCATCTTTTGAGTCATTGGCTTCCAAGATGGCACCAAGGATGAGGAAGCTTCCTAAAGGATGATGTATAAAAGAACTAGTATTTGCTGGACACAGTGGCCCACAGCTTTAATCCCAGAGATTGGGAGACCAACACAGGAGGATCACAGATTCGAGGCCAGGCTCAGGAACTTAGGAGAACCTGTTTCAAAATAAGAAATTAAAAAGGGATAAGGGTATAGCTCAGAGGTAGAATGCCCCTGGGTTCAATCCCCTGTACCAAAAAGACAAAACAAACAAAAATCTCCAAAACAAAAAAATAAAGCAATAAGAATTTGTGGGAGCAAGAATATCTATTTTTTATGACTAGAACTGGTTGATATATTAAGTGAAATAAACCAGATTCAGAAAAACAAGTATTAAGTCGGGCGTGGTGGCGCACGCTTGTAATCCCAGCATTCGGGAGGCTGAGACCGGAGGATCCGGGTTCGAGACCAGCCTCAGCTAACTAGTGAGGCACTCCACAACTTAGTGAGACTCGGTTTCAAAATAAAGAATAAAAAATAGGGCTGGGGGTGTAGCTTGGAGGTAGAACGCCCCTGAGTTCAATCCCCAGTACCACAA